>APFE030558623.1:0-10757 GCA_000404065.3 Pinus taeda | reverse complement strand
CAGAAATGCACCCTCCTGGTCAAACGGACAGCGTGACATTGAAGTGCGCAACAAAAACTTTGTTTTGCTGGTTTCACCTGTCAAACTTGAAAATTTCTCCTTTGTTAAGGTTGTTTGACCATTACAAGAGCAAATGAGGGGCAAATGGATGTCTTGAAGGCTTTAAATACTTGATATCATTTGACTTTGTTGATTTAAAACCCATTTGCTAATGTTTTGAAAATGCTTTTGAAACATTGCACTAAAACCCTTTTACTTTGTGCTTTTGCTTTACAGATTGATCAATTGATGGAGTAGACACTTTTTGTTTTGATATTTAATGTCCAGTTGGCATGTGGATCTGAGTTGGAAGCTTTGGGAAAAGTTACTTATTACATATAATGACATAAAATTACATAAATATAAAAAAATAGAAATACATCTCTGTTTTTGGAATAAAATTACAATTTGGGATGAAACTCATACTTGAAATCAAAATTAGAACTTTGGAAAGCATATTCACATGTTTAAAAATCCTCTTTAAATGAAAAAGGGATATTATTGGTGTTCACTCTCATACTTTTGCTGGTTTTATGCAGTGAAATGGTGTTTTATTTGACCTTGAAAAAATGAAACCTAGAGACCTAATGAAAACCTTGAGTGAGCAGACTTCATGGTGACTTGATTGACATAGAGACATGATGAAATAAAATTTCATAATTGATGTATGCTCAGTAAGGTATGAATGTGGGCTAGCAAGTATAGATTTTTGAGGGAGAGTGAGGTTTTTGACTAGGGCTACCATCAGCGAATAAATTTTTGAATGAGGACCTAGGTGGAATGACAAAAATTTTAGAATGGGACCCTAACATGATATAAAAGAGGAGTTTTGATCACTTATAGTAGTATGCAAATACTGACTCTAACAACACCAATGGTTCTAACTAAAGGTGACTGGGATCAAATGGTAAACAATGTTCATGACATAACAATGGGAATAGGGTGGAGGATCACTATGGCGAACTTATCAAAGGTGTGCAACAGAGTATATTAGAGCTAAAATTACTCACACAAGCATCCAGAGTACCAGTGTAGCTAACTCAAGGACTCCAAATAGAAAGGTTGATAGAAACGGTGTTTGGGATGAGAATAATGTAGATACATATCAAAGCTCTGCAATTCGACTCCATCGAGGTGAAGAAACATGAGAAGGATTGGGATCACATCAACATGAATATGGTAGCATTGGCCATTTTGGTGTTACATGAGTTACACCAAGGATTGGCAAATGAGTTAAAGGAACACAAACAATGCACTTCAAGGTTGAATATTCAAAGAGAACAAGAACGAGTTGCACTGAAGAAACAACTCGACTAGGTAATCAAAGAAAAGGAGTAGGCAGAGCTACAACAACAAAAATTGAAAGAAGTGGTCGAAGCCACTTGTAGATAAGTTTCGTACCTGGATGTCCACGAGGAGGAATCTACAGAAGAAAAGGTCGTGAAGCTCGACCTTGTAGTCAGGGAATACAAGGATAAAGTTGCCGAAGTGCAATTTAAATATGAGATGCAGATTAGTGAGCTGAGAATAAAGTTGCAACCGGCTACACCACCGAAAGTAAGAAGTTAGAGGGAGGCTGACCTAAAGTTAGTCATGATTAGCATCTTCACAACATTGATAGACTACAACAAACTACTGGATGAAAGTTTGAAAATTTGGAATTTACTACAGGAAGATCCAAATATTCAGAAATTGTAGGAGAAAATGAAGAAGAGGCAGCAACAATTAGAGGAGAGTCGAGCAGCTGTGAAGACATTTCCTATATTACAGAAGCTTGCAAATATCAATGAATCAAAGGTGTTGCAGAAGAGGATTGAAGATTTGAAGAGGGAAGAGAAAACATTGATAGAAAGAACTCAGCCTTGGTAGGATGAGGCCCTTCAACTCTCATAGCCAGTAGATGAGAAGCTTCAAGAGCTTCGACAGAAGGAGGCAACATTTCTATATAAGGTTACAAATCATGTAACAAAAGCATTATTGGAGGAAGCATGCAACGAGGATAAACAAATGATAGAAGTGCTCCAATAGTTCAACAAGACCTACAATAGCATTGCAAAAAAGATCAGAGGCAAAGCCGCTGAGTGACTTGGGATGAGTCACATGTGAGTGTTGGGGGCTTATTGGGTGCAACCCAACTTAACCAGATTTTGGGCAATAAATCCAATTTTTTTGGAGCGCGCAGTAGAAAAGATGTCGCGAAGTACGAAGTGGACCACGTAGTAGACTAGCAAAGTGATGAGCCTCGAATTGGGTAACTTATTGGGCTCATTTTTCCTAATTTTCCTTGTTCAATCCTCCATTTTTCATACATTATGCATGTTTTTTAGTATGTTTATGTTATTTGAACGAATAAGGGTGGTCACTCTACCTAGGAGACTAATACGTGGTTATTTTAGGTTTTTTGGACAAATGTTGGAGCAAAACCAAGCAATTATGGGCCAGGTGACACCCGAGCTTGAGGTGAGGATTCGTAGGGGGGTTGTCTCTAGCATTAAATGTCCCTTCCTCGAGATCTCCAGCCTCAACTCCGAGCTCACAGGCCAGCAAAACAAATCCTAAAGGCACCCAAGCAGATTTGGGAAGAGTGACTGTTTACTAGTAGTTGGGACAGCCAAGTCCCTTGAATTTAGGAGGCCTGCTAGGCCCCTCATAATGTATAAATAAGAAGGCCTCAACCTTCGTAGTTTACTTTTGGAACTATTGTATTTTTTGCACTATAGTGCTGTTATTTTCAACTCTTTTTCTTGTAGCCACTGGGGTATAACTTTCTGGTGATGACTATTTTTTGATAATGACAAGCAGTTCTATTTGGCATCAACTCTGAGTTCTTTATAGGAGCCGTAGCTCTTAGGGTTGGGCCCAACCTGAGAGCCAAGGCCTCCTTTATGTATCGTTATTTGTCCTTTATGTATTTGCAAAATCATTTCTGTTAGGTAGATTAAATCGTGCTGATTAACTAGGTCACTGTTGATGGTTAGAAAGGCTTTTGATGTTCAGATTAAGTTGGTGGGATATCAACAGGGAAAAAGCTTCAGAAAAAGGCCAACGAGCACCTTTGATTTTACCTCTCCCTCATAGGATCAGGGGCTGGGATCAAAGGGACCTTGCTGCCCCAAAAAAAAAACACTATTTTTGCTTTGCCATGCAATCACTAGTGTACGGTTTTCGTTTGAAGAAGATGGTTACATGTTTAGGTCTTTGAATGCTTCATTGCATAGTTAATATACATGGTTTCTTTGCAAATAAAGCTTCTGTTCATTCTCTTTACTGTTAGCTAGATCAGATTAGGTTGGCATAACTAGGTCTTTGATTCCTTGCAAGTTTTTGTTAGTTTCATTGGAAACACAAATTGCAGAGCACCTGTACCACTTCTCTATCCACCCAAACTCCATCAGACTCATCTGCTCCATCCCCTAACTTGGTTTCTTGCCTCACATTTTCCATTTTTCCCACATAACCCTACCTTTTTGTGCAGCATTGCTTCAACCCTCCTTGAACAAATCCAGCCATCTGCATCTTCTCTCAGCTCCATCCACCAGTCCCTGGACCACCTCAAACCCCTATCCTAGCTCCATACCCGCTCCTTCATCTTTCTTCATCCATCCATCCTCCAAAATCCCATTTCTGAACATCCTGTAGAAAATCACAGAACATCCTGTAGAAATTTCTGAACATCCTGTAGAACCCCTGCAGACTTCCTGTAGAAGCTCACGAATGAGGTTTCTTGATAGCCAAACTCTATGAAGCTCTCTGGAAGGGTGTTAGGGACCCCTTAGGCCCTCTCAAAACCTTCTCGACCTCTTCCAAGCATTTCCTCTCGCTGATCCACCTCTACATAGTCAAAACAGTAAAAGCACATGCATGATAATTCTGACAACTTATTCAAAACTACAAAAAGATGTTTCCTTCAGATAGAAGTAGCTTAGACACATGTATTTTACCTTCCTAGAAGTAATGACATCTCTTTCAGTAGCTTGCATCCTCTTTTTCGCATCAGTAGGACTAGCTGGTAAAATTAGGGTTTGGTAGGGTTTGCGCTTTCCTTCAGCTTTTCAGTTCTTTTCGCAAGCAAATTATCTTCCTTTGAGTTAGCTTCCATCCATAAGTTAACAAGCTTCTTCTCAGAGCTCATAGAAGTTGGCTTAAGCCCCTAGTGGACTTGTGCCAGTTGACCAAGTGACAGCTGCAACAAGAGCTAGTACTTGTGCATACAACACCATCGCTTCCAAGTTTGTTACAAACTACCGGGTTGATAAAAGTAAAGAAGGGAGTCCCAGGAGTTGCAGCATTATCGCTGCAATACTGGAGCCCACCACAAAGCACAACGAAGACCGCGTAACAAAGTCACCATGCAGCATAGTGGCTTCGCAACGAAGCCCCTCCCTTTTTGTAAAAAGCATAAAATATTATAAAAGTTGATGGTTTTTTACCATAGTCTCTTGTATTTTGGAAACCATGGTATCAGGTCCCTGGTAATGTAGTGATGTAATCCCTCATGTAATAATATATATAGGGATGAATAATAAAGAAAGAAGGCATCAAATTGAGCTAGATCTATGTTAATGGTTATACTTCAGTGATTTGTACTTTGGAGGAAAGGTGAGGCTCCACAATTGAGTGTGTGGAGGCTTGGGTTTGCAGCTTAGTGCACAGACAACCTGCAACTGTGTGCGCAGGAAAGAACTATTTGTTGTACCAAATTCTCTATTATAAGAAACAATTCTTGTGGATGTAGTTCCACATTGGGATGAACCATGGTAAAATTTGTCTTCATGTGTTTTTCTTATTATTTGCACTTTATTTCAGTACTATGAAGTTTATGTATGTTTATGATGAATGTAATTCTATGAAGTAATATATAAGTGTGAAGTAGTTCATGAATGAAAAGTAATTTATAAGTGTTAAAACATAAAGAAAACAAAAGTTCCACATCAAAGCATCCCTAAAGCTGCAGAAACCTAGTTTTACAACCTCCCATAGTCACTTTGGGTGAGACTGTGACCTGCTTGTAGGTGAAAGGGCCAGTGATTGAGGGTTTTGTTGGCACACAGCAAAGTTTGAACCCGAGTCAACCCAACCTAAGCCAATAGTACGAGACTCATATATGAGATTTCTATATTCCAAAGATTCCTCTTAGTGACAATAGTGTTCAGCAATGTTCAGATTAGTGACAACAGTATCCAACAGCTGACTTCAGCTTGTGTCAATGCATTACAACCATCAAAATCAGGGTTTTGTTTTCAAGCATAATTAGATTTGTTCATGGATATCATAGTTTTTGTGTTGCATAGATAAAGTTATGGATCATTGTAATCTCTTTTGCTAAATCATTTGATGATGATCTAAGAAGAAGAAGATTTGCAAGGGTTTTCCCCATAGTTGGTTTGCCCTGGTCTTGGACCAATCCCGGTGTCTCTATGTGTGTGCATGATTTTCTTCTATTGTTCCTTTATGTTCTGCTACATTGATGATGATGATGTTGTTCTTTCTATATAATTGCATATGCTGATGGATAATGGTGTAGATATGAATAATGTAATGATGATACGAAGTGAACTTAATGTATTAATAATGAAATGCAATTATCAAAGCAAAGAAAAATTTAGCCCTATGAAACTTTAACATGGTATTAGAGTTGGGCTAAAGAAAAACCATGGAGATCACCCTGATGATGACACCTTTGATGGAAGAAAGAAGAGGATGGTGGAGACCTAAAATAATTCCAAGGTTTGAATAAAACCTTAGGAAACTTGATTATTAGGTTTTGATGGATTCTATGAGGTTAGGGTTGGAGAGAAAACCTGGTTTATGGAAACAATATGGGATATGAAACCTAGTATGGTCAATGTGAAGATACTCAGGCACTTGTGGGAGATTTGATGAAGCCCTAGATGGGATAATCCCTAGTAGATGTAGTTGGACAATTGAAGGTAACATTGGTATAAGGATCATGGACATTAATGGCTCTTGAAGATTGGTTCAAAAGGGAGAGGATAAACTCTCATTAAAGATAAGTATTTCTTGACTTATGATGCCTCTTACTTGTGTCTAGATTTATAGATATGATTATTATGTTTATTGATTATACTTCTTGCATATGTATTTGAGTATATGGATGTTTCTCACCTCCTTGATGAGATGTGATAGTGTATCTCTCTTGAGGATCATTTGAGATGCAAAAAGGATGGCGAGATTTGGAAATAGGTAAAGAGGTACTTGATGAAAAGGCAACAAGCACTACAAGCTTCCTATAAAAATGTGCACAAGTATTTGAATACCACAAGGTATGCATGATATGCTGTATTTTAGTTGTATCATTGGATGGATCGATAAGTCCTAAGGTATGATGAAAATGTATCTTTATTTGATGGCTTATACATGCATATTAAAGTGACTTGGATCTATGTTTGTTGTGATGAAATGATGTACCTGGTGTTGAGAATTTTGGTCTTTTTGAATTCTATGAGGCTATTTAATGTTTTGATATACTTGATGTTTGGCTAACATCCATCTGTTGGACATCTTATAAAGAAGGCTATCACCTTGAATCTAGTAAATATTACTCTTGATACTTGTCATGATGGATTTCATATATAAGGATAGATTATTGAATCCTATAAATGAGTCTATTGGTAATGCTTGTGATAAGCATGATGAAAGCATATGGAAAGAGAGATTGACACTCTTGTTGCTTCGGTAAAAAAAATATTGAATGACCTAACTTAATCTCATTGATCATGGTAACCTTGATATGAGAGGTATAAATGTAAGATTGATATGTAGATCTCTTACTATCTATGGTCATGCCTTGATATGATATGGTAAATATGAATGCCCTAACTTGATGGAGTGATTTGATAGAAAGTGTTATTGTGTTCATAATATTTGAGATATGATGTTGCATATATATGTTTCTTTGAGTCTAAATGTTGATGAAAGATTGATGTCATGATGCTGATAGCCATGATAGATATATGTTTATGATCTAACAGATCTGTTTTTGCTTGACTCTAGCAAAGACAGGATGATGACATGAATAAAGATGAATGAAGCGGATTCCTAGTCAAAGGGATAATCTCTTCTCAAGATTCTTACTCACACAACTATTTGCATTATGTACTGTTGAAATATGAATTATGTGCATCTGACATTATTGAAATGAAGCACGTCTCAGATCTGAAGCCCATACACATGAATGCTAAGGCCTAGAGAGCATTCATGCAACTAAGGATGCTCCCATGCTAACTTGAAGGGAGAGTCCAGGATTTTGACTACAGTTGACCATCATCTGAAGGTTTCTGAAGTGATATGAATTATGAATCAATGTGTCTATGATAGATTCTGCCACTATAATCTAATTTATGAAATTGTTGGGTTAAATTTTTGATCACTGTGCATGAGATCAGATGTTCACCTGGGAGATGTCAGTCCTACAGATGTGTGGTAGATAAAAACATGATCTTCAAGTAGGAAAAGGTTGAAGGTTTTCCATAATATGAACATGTAGTGTGAAATTGTGTTTGCAGGTGACTTGCACATACATATAGATATGTCACTATATTTTTTCTACAAGAGGTTGGCATGGTTTGACTGATTGATATATAACTTTGAATTAATGATTGAGATATGCTTTTACTATAGATCTCTCTATGATAGAAAATTTGGACTTGACCTGATAATTTGATTTGGTGGTTGTTGATTTTCCCTGATGTCTATGCTATGTGGGCATTATGACTTATGTGGCTATTCATAAAAATGATTTTTTATTGGTCTCCTTGTTCCTAGCACAATGGTTGAAGTATTGATAGTTGTGATTCAACATGAACGTGGAATGTGCATGACTCATCCTTGGTGTATGCATTTTCATTTAGTGACAAAAATGACTTATGTTATAATTATGACCTAATAAAGTTTGGATTAATATTGCATAATTGATTACAACTTGTTGGCATGATGAAGTCATAATTTGATATGAGATCCACCTTTCTCCTGGTTGAAAGTATTGATACTGTGATAATAATGACTTTGATAATGGTTGTGATCTGACTTCTAAAATTTGATAAGCTAACTTTGCTTATGTGATGACACAACATTGATTTATATAAGGCTGATTATGATGGCTTAGCAAGACATTATGCTTAGAGAATTGCATAAAGCAAGCTCCCTGATCCAGATATGTCTATATTTGACTGTTATCTGATGAAGTCAGGATGATGAGTTCTAAGGTATAACTTTGATTTTGATTATCGTTTTGGTTTTATATCCTGATGGTTTACTCTTGACAAGTGATGAGCCTATGATGATCTAAATAAGATGGAGATAGATTCTTAATCTTGAAAGGATGTATCATGGAACGTTGAATCAATATATGGAATTTGGGAAATAAGTTCCATATTGCAAAACTATTGGAAAAAAATGTTTTCGAACAATGGAAATGCAAATCCTTGGACACTCCTATTTGAAGTTCAAAATATTGTTGAACTTAACATGGCATCCAACAGTTGTTTGAAGCATTGATGTTCCATTTTGAACATCCATCTATATATATATGATGTGCATAGAACTTGAATAAATTCATGAGTGATCCACTTCATTCACATAGAGTTGCCACTGAGCATCCTTTGAAATATCTACATGAGATATTCTATTTTGGAGGCTAAGATATTTCTCCTATGATATGTGAATGCATGGATGTATTTTTGTTGATAGAGATTATTACTAAGCACATTTGGATGTTGCTTTAGTATGAGACCGACCATGATATCTTGGATGAGAGGTCCATAGAACGATTGAGGATAAGTAAGATGTTACTAGCATGGCTAGTTGTGAGGCAGGATGAAGAAGCTCCTTAGAGAGTTGTCTGAGCATGATCTAGATATGCCATGGATACATTGTGATCCGATTGGCAGAAAGTCCCATATTTATAGTTGGGACTGAGATACTCTCATATATTGACACAGTGCAGTTGTTCGAAACAAGCTTAGGCTTGTGGTTGGCACCTGCTTGAGAGAGAGGATGACTATGGTATCCTTTTGTGATTATATTATTATTTATGTTATGACATGATATTTTATTTGATGTCTTGTATGAATAGGAAACAACTGCTATTAAGACAATATAATACTAGATTTGAGCATGATGGGAGCACCGTTGATCGAGGACACTAAGCCAACTCTTCCTCCTTGTCTGAGCTCCCAGGGTGAGGAATTGAGATGGAGGTCTCCTGGTGTAATACCCTCCTCCCTCCTCCCACATCTATCCAAGCGACTGGTCATCCAGGGCAAACATGCGATGAGAGGCAACTATGATATGATTCAACCTCATGGGTCACCTTGAGGAAGTGGAACCAATGGAAACACACCATACAGACATCCAACATCATAAACTTAACCCTCAGAAGACAAGTCAGCCACTCAGACAACTTGTCCCTGGCTCACAGTATTTTTTTAGGTCTCTTAGGCCATAGTCACTCTCATGCTATGGGCAAGGGAGTGACCAACAACCTAAAGTCTCTCTCACAAGCCTGCCTGCCAGCGATTGTGGACCAAAATGACCAATGTTGTGCCAGACCCTAGGATTTAAGCCACTTTCTCAGGCTCAGAGCTGAAGACACTGCCCATAAATGATCCATCTCTTCAAATAAGTAAAGTAACATGGAAATGAAAGTACTAAATAAAATACTTGTTCAAGACCTTGACTGGATCCCTACTAGCCATGATAGGCATTTCATCAAACATATCATCTACATGTAATCTACAGGTGTAAATAACAAAGTTAAGCATAGGGATATCATACTTATATGAGAATCACTATGAACCATTGTTTCCTCATTCCATTTGTTGCATTATCATCTATTAGTTCATTGGCACATTATTCATTCACATATAAGTAAACACATGCCGAGAGCCATACGTAGTTGTCGTCATAAAATGTGAAAATAACCATCATAAAAGGAACAAAAATACAATAAACATATCAACCACCAAATCCATAAATACGTCAATACCTTTACACATGAAAATTGAGGGAATGGATTTTTCAGTAATGAATGCAATGTAACAACCAGAGATGGGACTACTACATTCCACCAGACCCTATTGTTATCACTCAGGTTGTCCCTAGGCTCCTGTAGGGATACGGCCGAGGTAACCACAAACCAATCTTTGGATTGCAGGTTCTAGCCCACCTGCAATCAGAGAGGGCTCTCTCTTAATGATTCAACTTTGTTGATGATTTTAGGCTAGCTTTTGGCTCAGGGTTTTTTTGTTTGTATTTGGATGGAAGGTAGAAATCTCAAGCAAGGAGGCAAGGTACGATGTGATAAGTTTCAAACCATTGGGCATGGAGTCATGGATTAAGGCTTGCTGCTGCGTTTTCTTGGTCACAAGAGGATTAAGGAGCGGGATAGCCACACATGATACAGTTATCAATTTACTAAAAGGATGGAATGACGATCAGAGATGAAAGGCAAAGGAGAATCTTTCATCAAACTGAAAGAGAGGAGAAGTGAAAGAATGGTTATCTAGGAGTAGCTAAGAATTCCTAAACTCTCATTCATATGTGAAAGAAATAGCGTAAACAAGATCATTTAAGTATACATGTTCATAACTATTTCTGATGAAAACATGAAAAAAATGCAAAAATTGAGCTTAAGGTGTAGTTAAACAAATCCTAAGCTATTCTTCTTTTCTGCAATTTAGATGGCGAAACTGTGGTAA
>APFE030558608.1:54173-76382 GCA_000404065.3 Pinus taeda | reverse complement strand
TTTATGTTCATGTCCTTTCATAGCGAATCCTTCAGGTTGGGACATAAAAACATTCTCTTTTAGATCTCCATTCAAGAAGGCAGTTTTACATCCATTTGATGGACTTTCCAACCGTTCTGAGCTGCTAGTGCAAAGAGTGTCCGGATGGTGGCCCATTTTGCTGTGGGGGCAAAAGTTTCCTCATAATCGACCCCTTCCTTCTGTGCAAAACCTTTTGCCACAAGGCTAGCTTTGTGCTTGTCAAGTGAGCCATCAGCTTTGTACTTGTTCTTGTAGACCCACTTGCAGCCAATTGGTTTGGTTCCAAATGGAGGATCAACCAGCTTCCAAGTGCCGTTCTTTATGAGGGCATCATACTCCTTTTGCATTGCTTCTTTCCATTCATCATGAGAAGCAGCTTCTTTAAAGGAAGTTGGTTCAAAATCTGTAGACAAGTTCAATTCACAATCATAAGAAACATCCATATCAATAGGTGAATTAGAGTCATCTACATCACCTCCATTTTGTCGATTTGCATTTCTGGTTCCTGTTTTTCCAATTTCATCAGGATGAACACTTTCAAGTGTCTTTGTCAGCCACTTTGGGGGACCTTTCTGAGATGGTCCAGGCTGCTCTGTTGATTGAGTTGGGAGTGAATCAAGATTGAGTCTCCCAATTCTATCAATTACATCAATTAAAGCATCATCCGTTGTTAGAGTTTCAGTCGGGGGAGAGTATTCTTCAGAAGAAAATTCCACATGTTGATCTAGTATAGGAATCCCCCCTTCAAGATCTGGAATCTGATTTTCAAATTCTTGAAATGATTTCGTTTTTGCGAATCTATCCAAGCGATCAAGTTGCCGCTCAACAACATTGTCAGATTTGGATGATTCAAGAAAAATTACATCTCTGTATATAACAAACTTTTTATTTTCTTCATCATAGAGGCGGTATGATTTGGAGGTGTTTGAATACCCCAGGAAGATACACTTACGACTTCTAGCACCAAGTTTGTTTCTATGTACCTTTTGTATCAAAGCATAACAGGTGGAACCAAAAATCCTGAGATGTTTGACCGAAGGAACATGTCCATACCACAATTCATAAGGAGTCTTGTTTCTTATAGCACTAGATGGACATCTATTCTTTATATATGCAGCACATAGAATAGCATCAGCCCAAAACATTATCTTTACATTTTTGAAAGAAAGCATGGATCGTACCATATTCAAAATTGTTCTGTTCATTCTTTCAGCTACACCATTCTGTTGGTGATTATAAGGTACATTTGTTTGATGTTTAATCCCATGTTGGCGAAGATATTGTTCAAATTCATTTGATGTATATTATTTTCCATTATCAGTGCGAATAGACCCAATATGAGATTGTGCATCATTTTCAATGCATTTATGAAAATTCTTGAATGTTAGGAAAGCATCAGATTTGTTCTTCAATAAATAAACCCAACACATTCTGGTGTAGTCATCAATAAATGTCATAATATATTTATTTCCATTTGCAGAAGGAACAGGCATTGGACCACATAAATCTGAATGAATAAGTTCAAGCTTCCTATGTGCTCTTGAATGTGAGTCATGAAAGGACTGTTTACTATGCTTTCCTAGAATGCAAGCATCACATTGCTTAAGTTTTCTAGGAATCGTAGGCAAACCAGCAACACCATTTTTCTTCAATAAGCAGAGACTGTCATAGTTTAAATGTCCAAATCTAGCATGCCATAATAAACTTGATGGAACTGTACCTTCTTCATGATGAGAAATGTTGTGCATGAGCAGATGTTCCTTGCAGTTTGAAAAGTCTTTCTTCTTCTATTCCCCTCGTGACAAGTGAGTGATCAGATGCTTTTCTTACCTCAAGCTTGCCATCAAACATATGAATGGAGTGACCTTGCTGGGGGATGAGGACCAAGGACAACAAGTTTCTCTTGAGCTGTGGGAGACATAGAACATGATTAAGAAGAAAGTCTGAGAGACCAGGCAGTTTAAGCCTGATTGTGCCAAGCCCTGATGGCTTGATTTTTGACTGATCTGCAAAGTATACTAGTCCATCAACATTGTCAGTGAAATCTTCAAGAAATCTTTTCTATGAGTCATGTGACAGGTTGCTCTTGAATCAAGCAGCGAATCATTTTTCCAGGAAGCAAGTGAAGTATTAAACAAATCTTCATTTACTCCAATGTTACATTGGCCTCAATATAGTGAGCGGATTCAGGTGCTTTACCTTTGTCTGTATCATCAGTTTTACCTTTCTGTTGGTTTCTTCTCTGCTCAACTTTGTCCCATGGTAGCTTGCATGTAGAGGCATCATGTGATCCATTTCTTTTGCAGCGAATACAATGTAAATCTGCCTTTTCTCCTTGAGAATGTCTGCCCCCCTGCCTATGAAATATTTTCCTCTTCCTCTTTGTCCACCTCTTCCTCTTGTAGAATCTTGAGTAGGATGCTTTTCTTTATGAGCAAGGCACACAGTCCCTTCAGAAGACTCAGGGGTTGTCTTCTTTCCAAAAGCTTTCTCTCTTTCAGCAAACTTTTTCACAAGAGAGTCAAAGGTTATATTTTTGAGATTTCCATTTGCTTGCAAAGACTCAAGATAACTGGAGTAAGTAGGATAAAGTGCCTTGAGAAAAGCAATAGGAGGGATATCCAATTCAACCTTAGTGGATTTGATATCATGCATTATAGATTTTACTTTAGATGCAAGAGCAAGAGGATCATTATTTTGCAGTTCAAGAGTGAAGAGTTTAATCATGAGTTGGACAACTTCAAGTGCAGAATGTGAGTCATAGAGATCTTTCAACTTTTGTAGGGCTTCAAAGGCAGTTGAATATGATGAAATATGGCGACTCACCTCTTCATTTACAGATGCTGTGATTAATGCATAAGCTTTGCTGTTCTTGTTTTCCCAAATGACGAGCTCTTTGTCTGAGGTAGTCTATACTGGGTCATTGTCTCCTTCTTCGACACACACTCCCTTCCACAACTCATTGAAGATGAGGGTGTGTTTTATCATCCGGGACCATTCAGGATAGTTCTCCTTTCCAATGAGAACTATTCCTATCATAGAGATGATTGAATGCATTCTGTAAAAGATTATTTCTGCTGATATAAAAAAACTTTTGCTGATAGACTAATACTTCTGATGGCAAAAAAAATGCTCTTATGAAAAAAAAACTTCTGCTGCTATACAATCAAGTTTTTCTCAAAGGGGAGAAAACATAAACACTACCACTCTAAGCTTTAAGGTAACTTAAACCAAAGAAGCACCGCTCGCATTCACAGATTGATGACATATGAGAATGAGATTTATTCTCTGAAAATATAAATGACATATGAGTATCAGTGAAACTATTGAAGCATACTGTCACACTTCCAAGCAAATAACATTACGATCATGCCAGGCATATGTGCCATTTAAAAGAGTCCTCTCCGTTTATAAGATTTGACTGCATCATCAACGATGTCCTCTAAAGAATATTTGTACTCAAACCCAAGCCTTTTCAACTTTCCAGAGTCCACACAAGGATATATGTAATCACTGCGAATTATATACCCACGCAGCACAACGTTTCAAATATGGTGACATATCCATATCAGACAGTGTTTTTAAATATCGACTATTAAATATCAGACAACGTTTTAAATATCAGACAACGTTTCATTCAAAGGGCATCTTGGACTGCAGATAGTAACTTTTGTTGGACACCCATATCATTCAAAAGGCAAAGAAAAGTTGCTCAGAGGGGGATTTTCTTAATGGGGAACGAAATCCCAAAGTATTCATATGCCAATATAATAAGATAGGCTTAAAACACGAATAACAACCACACGCCACAGATAGCCCCAAGCATGACACCAAAGCCTTTAATAATGAACTGAGGGAGGATGCTATCACATCTATCCAGAGACTTTTACAGTAAAGCCAACTTCTAGATCAACGAATTTTCATAAACCAACAACACAACAATAGCTGAGAAATCACACGCTTCTCCGATGTGACCGTAGGCAGATTACAGTTTAGCCCATTTAAATATCAGACAGTATTTTAAATATATCGGATACCAGACAACGTTTCATATCCCGCTCATATCAGACAGTATTTTAAATATGGATACCAGACAACGTTTTTTTTTTAATATCATCCCAAGCACAATAGATTTCAAAACAGTGTTACTAGGCTCGTGGCGCTCCGATACAGACAACGTTTCAAACAGATAGCGTTGTCGCCATGTCAGGCAACGTTACCAAAACAGACAACGTTGTCAGGCAGCATTTCAAACAGGCATTTCTCCTTCAGGTGTTCAACAACTTGCAGCGTTCGGGCAGAGGAATAGTCGAACCAACCCATGTGTTAAACAACAAGGAATGTGAGGCAGTGGACAAAGGAGCAGAAGGAAAGCAGTGGACAGAGGAGTTACAAGGCGAGGTTAAAAAAAGAACCTGGGACCTGTGCTCTGATACCATGTCAGGCCAGGAGTAACTCCAGAAAAACTGATTCATTTATTCCATTAGGCAGCTATCTATTATATACATGAATGTGATCGTTCAGTTCATCTTCTTGATGACTGTTCACATTCAATTCTCCCAATCGCTGAGAATTAGGTGTCAACAGTTTCTTGTATGTGGCCATTCTCTTCCAACATCTAGAAACATTATGGTTAACCAAACCACAAAAGGAACATGCAATTCTTTTCCCATACTTATGTGGAAATTTATCATGCTTTACATAATCAAAAGGAATATGACTAGAACCAGATTTATACCTTTCTCTTTCACCTTTATTTACTTCATGAGGAGGTGAATTGAATGAAGAAGTATTTCCCTTTGGAACACCATCAACCTCTTCAATGGTTTCAGAGTTTCCACAACTCTTTGGTTCAAGTGCATGCTTATGAACACCTGCATCTTGCAAATGATGTTTCAAGATATTGCATTTTCCATGAATACAATCTTCACACTCTTGAGGTAGAAGACCTGAAATGAAACTCCTCCTTGGAACTGTTTCAATGGCCTTCATGGCAGCTTTGAAACTCTCTCCATAAGCTTGTCCATAGCCAAGACCCAAATACTTAGGCCTTTCCTCAACCATTATTGGCTTAATAATACCTTGTGCATGTTTGCCCAAGCCTTTTCCTTCATATCCCATCTTGGACATTAACTTGGAACTTATGCCTCGGGTGTGTTTTTCAAAAGAACCAATATAAACATTCTTAGAGGAAATTGAAGACAAAGAGGAATTGTTTACCTCTTCTTCAAGTTGATACTTGACTAAGGCTTATTTTGCAACAAAGAGCTGTGTCTCCAACTCATGCATCCTTTCCATGTTCATATTTACAATATCAAGTTGTCTTTCCATTTCCTACAATTTATCAGAAAGCAACTGCTTCTCTTCCTTCATGGAATTCAACTGCTCTCTACGTCTGGTGCTCTTCCTTTCATCCTCATACATTTCTCTCATCATATCCATCATGATGAACAAGTCTTGCTTCATATCTTCATCAAAGAATCTTGTGAAGAAAGAAGAATTTGAGGACCCACTTGTAGAAGTTGTCATTATCAAAATGAACAAAAGAACTTCAAACAAAATGCAATAGAAGAACTTCAATACAATTCAGAATAGTACTTCACTAGATTCTGAATCAAATGACTTCAAAGTCAAGCTCTTATTCAAGCAGCCTTTTGCAAAAAACCTCTTATGCTTCAAGGATTGATTTGAGGTCCTTTGGGATAAGAAGAATGCCTTCAACTCTTCTTCCTTCTTGTCCTCTCCTAGACTCAGCTAACAACAACTTTCCCTGAACTTGTGCAAAACTCCAACGATAGTTAGTTTACAAACAATCAAATAGCAAAGTCCTTGCTACTGTTTGAACACCTTTCAAGTCAAACAAGCATATAGATTGCTCTGCCAATCAAGCATCTGATCTGGTACCACTTGCATCATGATGCAACCTGCTCTATTATAACCAGTTCACATATAACCTTCTTTGAAGGTGGGGTTAATCAACCTAATGCTCTGATATAACCACTCTGATACCACTTGATCTGAAATGGGGACCTAAAGGCTTCTTGTCAGCTTACAAGAACCTCTCCCACTCCAAAGCTTATATATATTCCCAAGATCTATGCTTATGATTGATAAATGTGGAATTAAAAGGACTTGAAATAGTTGTGTGCTTGTGTTTGTTTTCAGACTGTTCAAGTGCTTATGTACATTTTACTTATGTTGTGTAAGACACACATAATAGTAAATACAATGCAGCAAATAAGAAAACACATGACACAACAATATAATATGGAGTTCACCCTGATATCTTGGGATACGTCTCCTTGAGCTCTAATCAACTCGATTAGGCTCTTTGGGATTATGGATTAAATTCTTTTACAAGTTCCACGCTAAACTCCATTGCTTTAAAACTGAACCTATGGGTTTAGAATACCATCTTACCCTTGGTTGTCCTCACTCTGCAGACATATCTAGGCTTCTCTTGACTAGGCTCCTTCAATTAGTGCTCTGAGCTATAGCTTGCACCAACTCCCTCAGAGCTCTCTTAACTATCTCTGGAACTCCTTCTTCTATCTTCAACACACTCTGGACACCAAAAACAGCTTGATTATTTCTATCTCTTTTCTGTTCTGAACTTCTTTATAGCCCATGGCTCTTAGAAGTTTGTTTGAGCTCTCTGGCTTCGTGGCTCTGGCTCTCTAGCTAACCAGCTTTGGCTTTCATATCTCTGGCTCATCTAGCTCTGGCTCTCTTAGCTATCTGGCTCTATTTGTCTGGCTCTACCTCCAAACTCTCGTGGCTTTGCCTCTGCTTAGCCCTCTAGCTTTCAATCTCTCAGGCTTTCTGGCTCTCAGCGCTTAAGTTCTTGGGCTCTCTGTCCCCTTCGTGTTTCGGTCGACCTCCAAGCGAACCTCAACAACCTTCAGTTGCCTTGTCAATTGTGCTCTCTGTGTTTTTGTGGAATCCTCTAACTCTGCGGCTTCCATCCGTTCCTCTATCCCCAATCATGAGTAATTGTTCCTTTCCGTCTCTGTGACTGTCTTCATTTTCCATAACGCATTCTTGTTCCACAATGCCCCCTGATAGCGTGGCACAAAACACTTTAAGAATAGAAGCAGTTTTCAATTGAAAGGAACCGGCGACCTTTCTTATGCTTTAATCCCAAAAACAACAACATAACGGAAATACACAGGAAAAAATCACGGAAACACATCATGAGTCTTTGAACGGACTTCAAATATGCAATCGCATCTTTAAACCCATCGGGTCTGCCATTCTATCGCAAATCGCAATGGCATAGGCGCATGGCCAAAAAACCCAATACACAAGAAATACATGGAAATCCCGTAAATTCAGATTTCAAAAGTTATGAAATCGCACTTATAAACTCTATCGAGTCCGCCTTTTATCGGCATATCACAAGTCGCATATCACAATGTGCATTGGCCCTTTGTATCGGGGATCAATGATTGCTAATTGCCAATCGCTAATATCGGCGTATCGCTATTGGCCCCACTGCTATATTAGCATATCACAATATCGTCGTCGCAACGGCCTGGGGGTCTTCCCTTTGACTGTGCCGATCGCCGATCCGCCGATCACAATCGCAATCGATAATCGCCTCACCCAGGATTCCAATATCGCATGTAGGCCTACCTATGATGCAATATATCGGAGATCACTAATTGGGGGTTCGTCTGGCCTTTGGTCTAAGTCCACCCTTTGCACCTCTTCCGATGCGATTTCCTTAAGGAGCCTTTAAGTCCATTTTTATAGGAAATGCCTCCTTTTCTAAGGATAATGGGCAAACTTCTTTTTGCGATAACTCCTTCATCTGGAGTCCATTTCCCCCCATTCAAATTGTAGTAGATTCAGATTGAAATGATCTATGCAATGATACTATTTCCAAGAGAATCCTTTGACTTTCATCTGACCCGGATTTACAAAGGATTTGTGCCATTTAACACCTTTTACCTCTTATATGAAGTCTTTTAGACTTAGAGGTTTATCCCAGATCCATTTTGGATCAATCAGCCATCTCGATGAAGCTTACCCACACTTTCTCAACACCTGCATAAACCTTGGCTTGTGTTATTCTATACCAATGTCCCAATACTTGGCTCCAAACTCAACCCTTAACTCTTGCTATGGCAAGGGGACTCCTGGATATCTGGCACCAGAATATTGGTTTAAGGAAAAACGACATATTACTTCAAAAGTAGATATATACAACTTTTGGATTGTGCTTCTGCAGATTGTAAGCGAAATGAATAATTTGTGCTTCAGTCAATCAACTGTGGAGGGCAATGAATATTTCTTTCCAAAGAAGGCTTTTGAGTGGGTGGTTCTAGAGGGGAATGTGGAGGAGGTGGTGGAAAAAAACATTGTGAGTGTAATAAGAGACGACCACCTTGAGTTGGAGGTGATTGAGCGAATGTTGATGACAACATTTTGGTGTATTCAGAGCCGACCATAGGATAGGCCTTCCATGGGAAATGTTTCTAAAATGATCCAAGGAACTCTCAAAGTTCCCCAACCTCCCTGACCTAATTTCTTCCTCAATAGTGGATTACGATAAATCACAGTAAAAATGATTTACCTTTGATGAAACATGTGAGCCAACGGTTTTATATGTGGAGTAAACGAGACCCAGAGAACCCTATACCGAACAAAGGGATTAACGCCAAGGAAAAATGGTTTCAACGTGTTGAATTTTGATGGGAAGGAATGACGAAAATGGAGTGAGGAGATAGGTTGGGATGAATGGTGTTTTCCCAGCCAACTCCATAGAGAAAAAGCCTTTCGGCATAATTACTTTTTAACTATAATACAAGATGTTATCATAGTGATTAGGATATGCCCACTTTAAATTATTTAGAATACAAAAAATGGAAAAGTTACTATATGGTAGGGAAAGAGAATGGAGGCTCAAGAGCACGGCAACTTGGATTAAATTGAGGGATTAAAATGCCAAAAATTTTCAAAATTTGTCGATCAAAAAAATATTGTTAATATAATCTAGGTACTAATAAATAGGGAAGGAAGGAACATCAACATTTTTCACGATTTGGTTAAATTAGAGATGTAGCATTTCGAGGATGTTTTTAAAAAACCAAACAGAGAAAACATAGAATAAATGGTGTCTTATATCCCTAGAGTGGTTAGAGAAGAGGAGAATGAGAGGATGCATATAGTGATCACAAGGGAGGAACTTGTTTATGTTCTCAACACCTTTAAGAAAGAAATAAGTATGGACTAGAATGGCTAGACTATGGAATTATTTATCGAGTTTTTTGACCAATTTGATGAGGATCCACTTAGAGTTGTTGAATAAATGAGAAATTTTGAGAGAGTGCTTGTATCTTTTAATTTCACTTTTCTTTCTCTCATTCCAAAATTGGATTGTCAAAAGACATTTGAGGGATTTAGGTTTATCTCCCTATGCAACTACATTTACAAAATTATTTCCAAGGTCATTGTAGTTTGACTGAATATTGTCCTCAAAAGTAATCTCTCCTAAGCAACTCATCTTCCTATAATGATGCTAGATACATGAGGTTATAATATCAACATAAGAGGGACTACACAATACCAAAACCTCATGGTCCCATGGTTTTGTCTTCATTTACTCTTAATTGCATAAGGTTCTCACTTGCTTTGGTTGAGTAGATTATGGGATGTGTGACTATTTCCTCCTTTGCCGTATTGGCTGATGGATTAGCATAAAACTTCTTTAAGTCTTCAAAGGGGCTTAAATAAGGCTTCCTAGTATCACCCTACTTCTTCTTTTTTTGTAGTAGAAGGATCAAGTAGATCCATTAGTTAAGTGAGGAGAATGGGGAGAATCAAAGGTGTGAGAATAAGACAAAAGGCACTCACACTCTTACTATTGGTAGATGATGTTCTATTGTTAATGTTTTGGATTAGAAAGGGAGGGTTGATGTTTTAGAAACATCTTACAACTTTACAACAAGGCTACAAGCATGGAAATAAATGAAAAAAGTATGCAACTTATATGGTTGATTTGAAGGGTATTTGGGATTTGTGTATTGGAGGGTGTTTTCCTTTTCAACACTTAGACATGCCAAAAAGGGTTAAATGTTTGGACTTTATTATTAAACCAAACTACTATTGAAAGGTATATTAGTATTAGTTGTTATGTAAAATTGAAAAATGCATATATTTTGGTGCAACATGTGGCTATTCAGGGGAATTAGGTTGGTTTTTATAAATTCAACGTTATAAGTTATTCCATTATAGTGACACACCCTAGTTGATATACCCAAAGGTATTCTTGAAAAAATCATGATTTTTTTCTTGCAGTGACAAGCACATTATGCACCTAAACGTAAGTATGGGAAGCATCATTGAATGGATGCCTGATTATTAAATATGAAAATGCTATAGGGACAATTTTCATCCTATTTACAATATATATTCTCTCGATATTATGAATGGGCACTAGACACACATTCACAATTTTGCGATTGATAATATACATGCATAATTTGCACCCATGAACGACATCTCGAGCTATTAAAATTAAGGCTTAGAAATGTAGATTTACATTGCAAGATTTTGACCTTTACAAAACATTACAGGACATGAATATTTATTGTTATTGTTTATTAACCCGTTATGCTTGCAAATCATTGTTTGAGTAATGAATTGTTGGGTGTGGAGCCTATTTATCTTCCTTATCTCATAGGTCTTGTTTTAGCTACATTTGGATCTGAGTTCTTGATAGGGGGCTTACCCCCCAGTACTTCTGCGAAAGGAAAATTTAGAGAAAATATGGAAACACAAACACAAAAAAAACATAATACAAAAGAGACACAGATATATGTGGTTCACCCAATTTGGTCTATGTCCATGGAGAAACAATCATGCCTTCATTTTATATTATCCAACAAATTGAAGGAATACAACATACAACACATCTGTTGTAACTTCCTCTTGTTGTCACTTAGTATCCTCTCTTTTTCTCACTGAATAATCCACAACCGCAATAGAATTCCCTCATATAAACTGAGGGTTATCTTCTAGGGTAAAAAAACCCTAAATTAACCAAACTTATACCATCATATCTTCTGCCTAATAAATGACCTAGATTGACTACAAAAGTATTGCCTTGTAAAATATTGTAATTTCGTAGTCAATCTGGGTTGTTCATTAGGCGGAAGATCTGACAGTAGAAGTAAGGTAAATTTAGGCTTTTTTTTTTTTTTTACCCTAGAAGGCAACCCTCAATTTATATGAGGGAATTTTATTGCAGTTGTGGATATTTTAGTGAGAAAAAGAGAGGAGATTAGGTGACAATGAAGAGGAATTTACAACAAATATGTTTTATGTTGTATTCCTTCAGTTTGTTGAATAATATAAAAGAAAGGACTGGTTGTTTCTCCATATACATAGCCCAAATTGGGCAAACCACATATAATTTTGTCTCTCTTGTTTTATGCTTTTCTATGTTTGTGTTTCCACAGTATTTTATGTGTTTCATTGCTTTGTTATTTAATTTCTAACATGACTGGCATGGAGTTATATACTTATAATGAATGAAATATTGGAACTAATGAATCACATTAGTGAGGAGTAAATATAAAACATATGGCCATTAACCTTGGCACTCTCCATCTATAGTCTCGTAGAAATTGCCTTTGATTATTGACATAGTTTTATTCTATGAGGAAGGTATAATCAAGAGTAGTTAGTTCTCTTTACACCAATTATTTTTAAATCGAATTATTTTGTCCAATAAACAATACAAAACGTCCTCTCCAACAAGTCAAATGCCATTATAGAGATAAGAAAAGAACATATCCATTATATAGGTACTACCCTTGCATACTCTATGTTTGGCTTGAGAAGCAACAAGAAAAAGTTGAAGACATGAGAGATAGAAAGATAGAAACTAAATACACACATAAACTTATGAGGAAAGATGGGAAGATTTGTTTCTTTTAACATTTCAAGTAAAAATAACTGAATAATACATTATATTAAGCTTATGCTCTAAGTGGGATTTATGTTATTGACTATAAAAGACATATGTTATAAGCCAAATCACCAAATAAGCATAAGATGCACCTAATATAATAATACCACCACTAAGAAATGTGAATAACTAAGTGAATAATATGAGTCTTTTGAGGGCAAACCTCTTGTGAATATATATACAAACACACAATATAAGTATGATCATTTATTTCCAATTGGGTTTGTCTTAGGTGGTTGGTAGGAATGATCGTCATCCTCCCCACCTAGGTTCAATTCCCATGAGTGACATGATCAACTTCATATCGAGTATATTATTGTAATGGATTTGAGCCTTGTTCTTGAATAACCTTGAGCCCTAAAGTATATTATCCTCGCCTATAAGCTAGAGGGTGGGATGCTTAATTACATGGAAAAACGCTATGACCGTTTATTAAAGAAAAGTCGTTTTCTTGACTTTTGTATAAAAAATAAAGACAATTAAAAGTTATCAATGTACCAACCCAACAATAATTAATATAATAATAATCAATGAGTATCAAGACCATAATGTTGTCTAATTTTGAACATACATTCAGTCATTAAAAGGATCCATGTACCTTTTCTTGTATGGCTAGATGATAAGGTAATAAGACAATACACTCTATAAGGAATTGGATTTGGGGATGTGTAACAACTTCCTCCAATATCGAATAAGCATTTAAGTGCAAATGGATGACACATCATTAGTATTCATAATGAGTCTAAAGCCTTAAAGTGTGGAGATTTTGAATAGGTAATAATATCTACTTAACAAGAGGTCCAACAAGAGATAGCATAAGTAACTCTTAAAAGAACGCGTGCCTTAAATTTCCATGCAAAGCATCCAAGGTGTTTTGGAGAATTTGGTATCTACGGATAAATACTAATTCCCTAGATAAGTAGTTGTACCTAGAACAACAGTTTAAAGTGTTTTAGACTTTTCCTATAAGCAATAGATAAGATGAAAAGATAAGAAGACTTACTTGTAGTTCCGCTTTCCTCTCGTCTCCCTTGTATCGATCCTGTCACTCCTTCCCATACTTAATACGCTTGAGAAGTACCTGTAAACACAACAGAAAACAAAGAATCGATCAAAGCACACGAACTATTGAATATAAGTGAAAGGAATCAAATACAATTCACACATATAAGCATTATGAAACAATACAAACATATGGGAGAGAGTTTCAAACACTTTATTAAATAGAGTAAGGAACTACAACCATTGGTGTCTGATTCAAAGCCATTCCTCCAGCTTGGATCCCATCCACATCACATCAAAAGCATGACAAACTTGTAGCATTACAATACTTGCTTCAAAGCCAAATCTCATAGCAACATTATCTACTTACAATTCAACATAATCTAGCCCCTGATCACTTAGATGAGTGGTCAATCTATAGGAAGATGAAGGAGGTTTTGTCATAAATGATGGCATTGAATGGCCTTCCATACTTAGAATTAGTTCCATGGAGGAAGTGATGAGAGGATATGATGCACCTTAACTTATTCCTCATCCATTTTCGAGCTCATAGGAGTTGATAAATGAGGGAACCTTCTAGATGACTCCAAAAGATAAGAATATTCCCCAAACCCTATGTGAATTTCACTCAATCTCGCCCAATGTAGGTGAAAGGAAGCCTAAGTGCTCTACAGAGCATCCTGGCATGGACTTAACTGCTCTGCATCGCACCTTTACAAGGGCTTACCTACGTTGGTCCCTCTAGAGGCTACTTTTGGATGTCTTCAAGTCATGAAATTGTCTAGGAAGGAGGCATTCAAAGGGGTGAATTGTTTAGGGAATCTAGCAACTGAAATTAGGATTTGATGAGCCCTTAAGCATTGATCTGAATGATGGTATTGATGTGCCCAAATGGATCTATAACAGCTTCCTCCTAAAGCATGAAGTTGGAAAAATGCCAATGTCAAATGAAATGCTTTACGATGTGATGAGGAGGTATCGAAGTGGAAGGTGACCTGCATCAATTACAATAGATATATCATGATATTTGATTTTACATGAATTTCTAAGGGAAGGCATACCCATTCTCAGCTTATAAAGTTTCATTACATGTACATAAACAGTCGTCTACAGATATAGACCCATGATCAGAATGACCATCAATGTAAATCCATTGTACATATGATTTAGTACTCCTGAAATCGTAGTCCGAATGGATGAAACTAGATCCGGGGTCTTCTATCTCGTTCAATCGTTCACTCAAGTATGAATCTAAACATGTGAATATGTGATCTGAAGTCGAACATAGGAAGACACCATCTGATTACCAACTAATGATGTAAGTTGTTAACAAATGCGAGAGAAATCACCGATAATGATAATGATCCTCAAGGTACTACAGTACATTCTGCATGGCATGAATGGATGATTTGATGTCGAACACCATACAAAGTATTTCAGTCGAAGGCCATTGATGTTAACCTATTGTCATAAGCGAGAAACCTGCCATTGATGTATGCAAGCCTCAAGGTATTAGAAGGGTTTTTCTTAGTCAACTTCTTGGATAATGTGCTGATGTCGACAAGAAGCGACTCGTCGTAGAAGGGCCTTGATGTACCCCACATCAACGACACGAAATGAGTGTAGTGATTTTGGAGATGGAATTTGACTGACGACACAAGGTTCATATATGACAGTCATGAAAATGAAGGCTTATGAGTATTGCAACTAAATAAATTCTCTTGAATATATCGGCGACACTGAATGGATCGACAACATTGACCCAAAACCAAAGTAATGGATGGTGTGATAAACCATAGGTATGATAACCATAAAGCAGATAACCCAACCCAAATAGTCACAGAGATGAGGTGAAAGTGTCATGTTCAAGAGCGACCTGCTACCATAAAGTGGTTTTCCCCTTTTTTTCCCATTTTCCCTAGTGATTGTTGACCAACATCTCTTTATTTTTATCAAGCTTGAGGAGGATAACATATGCTTGTTGTATAATTTCACCCTTCGGGCAAATCCATCACTATTTGATGTTTTAACGAGTCTAACGAAGGTGAAACTCGGTCTTGTCTAGATGGACAAGTTTGTTGCTATTTGATGTTTTAACGAGTTTAACGAAAAAGATAACTCGGTCCTTTTCATGTTTAGAGAGTTTGAAAAGGGACAAAAAGAAAACTCCATGAGTTCTTTTTCGTAAATTAATCTCTCAAGCCCGAAAAATCGTAAAGTAATACAAGAGAGATATCGTTTCCAATCCGTTAACGAGTTGGAAAGGACAAGCGCTCAGCAATCTTTTCATGTTTAGAGAGTTTGAAAAGAGCTTAAAGAGGACTCCAATTTGAGGAACGAGTGGTGTGTAGGGTAGCAACCTTTTCCGGCGATGTTGGAACTTCTCAAAACATGTTGATTTATTGAAGAGGCTGGCTAATAAGACCACTCATTGCAACTATTCCTCAAAAAAGGGGTAAAACAACTAAGTGAAAGCATATGATTGGCCAAAGGGATGGTGGCGATGGGATGAAAACAACCAAGGCTCATCTAACGAAAGAGGTTGATAGAATGGTAATCACGAGGGTTAAAATGGAGATGGGTTCATTTTTAGACAAGCTTGAACCATAGGGAACTGTGCTTGGATTCAGTTTCATGTTTACACAAGCTTGAAATGAAAAAAACTATGCTTGGATTCAGTTTCATTTTTACACAAGCTTGAAATGAAGAACTATGCTTGAGATTGGTTTTCATGCCCACAACATGATGAAAGGGAGAGTCTCCTGTAACCAGATGGAAGTCGCTCGGTGAAGCAGGACGGTTATCCAACACCTTTTTGGCTTCGTCCAGATAGGGACAAAGGTGAATGGGATGATTCCCTTCACATAAACTATAGGGAAACTTAACTTTACCCTAGGTGCATGCCCCCCAAGCTTCATTACATTCACCTAAATAGACTACTCGTGGCTATCAGGTGGATGGAATGAAGGTTCTTTTGCGAGATCAAGTGAAAGACTCGACTAGGATTTTATGAGATCTAATCAAAGACTCGACTTGGAACTTTGTTCCAGGGGACCTTGTTTCATTTTTTAATGAGCTTGACACAAGAAAAGGAACTATGCTCATATTCCTTGTTTCATTTTTTAACGAGGTTGACACAAGACAACGAACTATCCTCCTATCCTTGGTTTCATTTTTTAACAAGGTTGACACAAGACAACGAACTATCCTCCAATCCTTGGTTTCATTTTTTAACCAGCTTGACACAAGACAAGGAACTATGCTCACGACCTTTGTTTCATTTTTTAACGAGGTTGACACAAGACAAGGAATTATCCTCATATTCTTGGTTTCATTTTTTAATAACGTTGACACAAGACAACAAACTATCCTTCTATCCTTGGTTTCATTTTTTAACAAGGTTGACACAAGACAATGAACTTTCCTCTTGGACCTGTTTCATTTTTTAATGAGGTTGACACAGTAAAAGAACTATCCTCATAACCCATGTTCACGACCCATAAAAGGTCATGACTTCCAAGAGGTTCTCATCAGATGGGGGAACAATGCTCTGGAAGGAGAGATCTAGTTCCAATGCCCCCAGTACATAATGTACAACATCATGGAATTGATCGTTCGTTGATGTAGGCATAGAACTGGTTGCCACATAGTTAACCCGTGGTGGGCATGATACCATTGGTACAAAAGGACCATTAGGGAAGATGGTTGACTAGAAGCCATATTTGGACTGGGAAATGAAATTTGGTCAACGATGACAATTTTGCCTTCATGCAGGAAACAAATCACTCGAAAGAGTGTTGAAACAATAGCTCCCATGTCATAAACATAGTCACGCACAAGAAGTAAATTGTAATCTAAAGGGCCTGGGACTACCATGACATTCAGATAAACAATTTTTCCTCCCAAAGTAATAGGTAACTGAGGGAGGATCCCTAATGGTTGACTAGTTCCTCTGTTAAAAGCCAACAAATTTTGGGTAACAGGCACAAGCGGCAGTGAACCGATTGCTTTCCAAGCAGTTTAGGAAAGGATACTCATAGATGCACCTTCATCTATAATAGTTCTAGATACAATCATATTACAAACCTGTACTATGATCTGGAAAGGCACATAAGAAGGAAGACAGAATCCTGCCAGTCGGTTCCAATCAAAGGAAGTGACTAGACTGCTTGGAGGGGGTACCGTAGAAACAGGAGAATTAACCCCTTGAGTTATGAGAGCAGGAGAATTTTCCTCCCGCCTTGATGGAACAAGAGGACTGCCCCCAAGCTCATTAGAATATGAAGAAATGAAAATAACCTGAGTGGTGTCATATTCACTCTCTTCGGGAAAGTTACGATTAACTGAAGGTGAAATTGGGTCAACTATTACCTCAACCTTTTGATTTGGGTCTGGTATAGACTCATAAGATTCACTTTCAGAGAGAGTGGGTTTGACTGACAATTGATTTTTGTCAGTCAATTCATCAACCAGATGGAAGTCGTTGCGGTGAAGCAGGACGGTTATCCAACACTTTTTTGGCTTCATCCAGATAGGGACAAAGGTGAATGGGGTGACTCCCTTCACATAACCTACAGGAAAACTTAACTTTACCCTTCTTTCCATGAAATTTACTACCACTAGTTGATGGTGTGTCACCAGCATGATCTCCGAAAGTTGATGACACAGGATGTTGTGAACGAGAAGACTATTCTTCTAAGATCTGAGGAATATCAGGACAATTTCGAAGAAGATGGTCTCCCGTACAAAGTTTGTATGGATATCAAACTTTGTGAGGCTTGACGGGTGGTTTCTCATCAGATGTTGCATTCAAAGGAATGGTTGCTTGGTTACCCCTCTAATGAATTTGCTTCTTCTTCTTCTTCATCCCTTTCTTTTTCTTCTTAGCCACTTGATTACTAGTACCAATACTTTCACCAGGCGAAGAGGAAGAAGGGGAGGAAGAAACAACCGAGGAATAAGTCAAAGGGTCAACTTTAGGATCAACTGGAGATTGATTTTGTCTAGTTGGAGGAGTACTCGATTGCGGAGAAATCACAATATTTTGAACCAAGGAGGTTGAAAACAACCATACTGGAAAGCCAATGGTAAATCCCGGAAGGGACAATGTAGCCATATATGGAGCACCAATATTTCTGAAAGGTGGAAAAGGACTAGAATTCCCATAAAAAATAATTCCTTGATTGGTGGACTTCGGATTTGTTTCCATATGTTTCAACCTAAGATCAGCTAAGGAGTGAGTGGGGAGGACGTTATCCGCGGTCAATTAATTTTATTTTAATCAAAGTAACATAACAAAACAAAAGAAGGATAATCTAGGCAAAAGGTTTACCAAGCAATTGTGAACTGCAGAATACCTCCCGATGAACTAAGAAGTACCGACAGGCAATCTCCCTGAACGTTAAGTTCGGTGTATCACAGTGTACAAGGCAGTTGACTCGGTTACCTAAGGATGGATAACAACCTAGTGTTGTCCTCTCATATATACTTGAAAGTATGTGGAGGCCCAATCCGTATAAGCGTTGTCTAATGCAAAACCGCACAGTGAGAGCATTCCCATATACGTTACGTACTGTAACACCGTCCTATATACCTGAAGGTACATGGACGAGCTATGATATACTCATGTACGTGGAATGAGGTATCACACTCGGGATGTATTGCAGACAAGTTAGTGGCAATTGCTTTGTTTTATGACGCTGGAACACATCTTTAGCCTAGAACCACTAAATGTTCTCGTTAATGAAATGCTCCATTAGGTAAATTGATGTTAATTTTAAGTTGATCTTGCTTAGGAATTTGCCTTTCAAGTTCACCACGTGATGTATTCTGAAATTCCTAGGAATGAAACTATCATGATAAGCATTCTTTCCATTCAATTTAACGATGAAAATCCTAGCTACTTAGGGATAGAGCAATCAGATTTCTTTTGATCAAAGAGCAAAGAGCACATCTAATGCAATTTTCCTAGCTATTCCTTTCAAGCATTCAAAAACTACAATATGAATGATGCAAGTTTTTATTTTAGAATCCCTTAATGTTATGATGAACAAAAGGAAACTATGCACATATAATCAATCAGTCTTACATAAGAACGAAGACTTCTAAGACAGTTCTAATTCGAAGGAAGAGAAGACTTTACGACACTTTCTTTCGAATGAAGATTAATCTACTATATTTTAACTTTGACTATAGATCGATAGTGACAAAGAAAACATTAAAGAAACATTAATCAATGAAATCAAAGTGGCTAGACAAGGAGATAGAAACTTGTTCTATGAGACATAACATTCATTGATCAACCCGCAAACAATCAAACAGAGGAAAATTGGTAAAAACTCAATCCAAAGGTGAAAATTTTCCCTAAGGTGGATCAACATAGGTCAAAGAGGGCCTAACTGCGCTACAGAGCACTGTCTCTCACTCAAGGGTGCTCTGCAGAGCACTGTCCCCTGACCAAGCCTGTGCTGATTCCTAAGAGGCCACTTAAGAGTCATCTAACCTCAATTTTTTACCAAAATTCAATGCAAAAGCGCTGAAATACAGTCGATGAACACAAGTAGGGTCTTGGGAGGTGGATAAGATACTAGGGAAGGTGATAGTTCCCCAACGGAGTCGCTAATTTGTTTCGGAGAATTTGGTATCTACGGATAAATTGATCAACCCGCAAACAATCAAACAAAGGAAAATTGGTAAAAACTCAATCCAAAGGTGAAATTTTTCGCTAAGGTGGATCAGCATAGGTCAAAGAGGGCCTAGCTGCGTTGCAGAGAACTGTATCTCACTCAAGGGTGCTCTGCAGAGCACTGTCCCCTGACCAAGCCTGTGCTGATTCCTAAGAGGCCACTCAAGAGTCACCTAACCTCAATTTTTTACCAAAATTCAATGCAAAAGAGCTGAAATATAGTCAATGAACACAAGTAGGGTCTACAAAAATGTCCTAGGAGGTGGATAAGATACTAGGAAAGGTGATAGTTCCCCGGCAGAGTCGCCAATTTGTTTTGGAGAATTTGGTATCTACGGATAAATACTAATTCCCTAGATCAGTAGCTATATCTAGAACAATAGTTTAAAATGTTTTAGACTTTTCCTATAAGCAATAGATAAGATGAGAAGATAAGAAGACCTACTTGTCTCATCTCCCTTGTATCGATCCTGTCGCTCCTTCCCATACTTAATACGCTTGAGAAGTACCTATAAACACAACAAAAAACAAAGAATCGACAAAGCACACGATCTATTGAATATAAGTGAAAGGAATCAGATACAATTCACACATATAAGCATTATGAAACAATACAAACATATGGGAGAAAGTTTCAAACACTTTATTAAGTAGAGTAAGGAACTACAACCATTGGTGTCTGATTCAAAGCCATTCCTCCAGCTTGGATCCCATCCACATCACATCAAAAGCGTAACAAACTTGTAGCATTACAATACTTGCTTCAAAGCCAAATCTCATAGCAACATTATAACCTTACAATTCAACATAATCCAGCCCCTGATCACTTAGACGAGTGGTCAATTTATAGGAAGATGAAGGAGGTTTTATCATAAATGGTAGCAATGAATGACCTTCCACACTTATAATTAGTTCCATGGAGGAAGGGATGAGAGGATAGGATGCACCTTAACTCATTCCTCACCCATTTTCGAGCTCATAGGAGTTGATAAGTGAGGGAACCTTCTAGATGACTCCAAAAGATAAGAATATTCCCCAAACCCTATGTGCATTTCGCTCAATCTCGTCCAACGGAAGTGAAAGGAAGCCTAAGTGCTCTATAGAGCACCCTGACATGGACTTAACTGCTTTGCAGCGCACCTTTACAAGGGCTTACCTGTGCTGGTCCCTCTAAAGGCTATCTCTAGATGTCTTCAAGTCATGAAATTGTCCGGGAAGGAGGCATTCAAAGGGGTGACTTGTTTAGGGCATGTAGCAACTGAAATTAGGGTTTGATGATCCCTAAAACATTGTTCTGAATGATGGGATTGATGTGCCCAAATGGATCTGTAAGACAAGGCGATACGCTACATTTTACACGATCATCATTATAGCCTCTATGGATGCCTCCTATTGCTCACCTTAATAAGTTCCTCCTTTCCATTAGAGACCGCACCAACCTTCAAGTATTAAGCCCTTAATGTGGTTCACTCAACTTAAGTTATTTCCCTCTAGTCCCTTTCCACAAGTTTCCTACCCAACAGATATTCCTCGATAGGTTGATACTATGATTAACATATCTATAGTGGGCTCCTCTAAACCGAACTCGTCTCATGTCCCTTAGATATCACACATATCCAACCTTGATAGCTTAATGCATTTTCCCATAACTAATGACAAAACCACCTTCAACGATCTCCTTCTCCAAGGCAATTAGGTGAGGTTTTCATTATTTATTGTCTAATCCTTGTAATTACGAAAGGTGAATGAAGCCATAACTTGATTTACTCTAATGGTAACCGACCTAACATAACAATCATAGTCCTTCAAGGAAAATGGTTTCATTTGTACATTTAGTGGCTTATGGCTAAAACTCATATATCTACACATATGGATATCAACCACATGGAAATTGGAAATAATTAATCTCTCTCTCTCTCTCTCTCTATATATATATATATATATTTGTGTTTGTATGAAAGGATTCTTCATAGTCAAACATTTCAACCTAACATAAAACAAGGTTCTTATCCTCAATCTAAACCCATGGTTTTGGGAGAATGTAAGGTTTATGTATGAAGCTATGGGCCCCAATTTTCATTTGATCCTTAAACTTGTTGTCCCTTGTTCTAGTTTAGGCAAGGATACTTAACTTTCCCTAACAATTTTGGAGCTTTGAAATGCTAAAAGAGATTGGAAAGGCCTTAGCCAAAATTGTAGAAATTTTGAATAATTTAACACATATTCAATAGAGATTATCCTGATCATGTACTATTGCAGAAAACATACACAATACATAAGCTCCTCTACGTTGATCATCAATATAGCAGCATCAATAACAATAAAACATCAAGAGCATTCAAACATTAACACAGTATGTATCCCGGGGAAAGCATCTCGCTAAAAACCCCAACTATCTGTATATTAATGATTGAGTCATGTAACATTACACAGCATAGTACTTCTCACAAGTATCTCCACCTCTGTTACACACAATACAGCTCAGATCTGAATCAATCACTGGCTCAAATCTCCTCCGCTGCTT
>APFE030558608.1:37727-51070 GCA_000404065.3 Pinus taeda | reverse complement strand
CCATAGACATGATCCATATGTCTAAAAATAGACTTGCGCCAAAAATAGCCTGCGGGCCCACTTAGTGAAGGTGACTCCTTTCCACTAAGCTCCATCATCTTGTTGCATTCTCAACAAGCATTTATTGTTGCACACTTTTCAACAAAAATCTACCTTAAGCGTATTGGAGGGTAAAGGAGACACACAAATACATATACCCACATTTGTGTAGACATGGATTTTAATAAGGGCTTCCCGATAGAGATCAAGTTGGTCATAAAGGACTATATATGGACACGCTTGATTATGAATAAGTTGCCTTACAATGCAGGGCTTGATTCGAAATATGAGACATTTAGTGAACTATGTTAAGCAAAAAAAAAGAAAGGTACTACATAATAAAGTATAAGAACCCTATATGACAGGTCAAGGATTTGGAGGAACATATCTTATGAGTAAAGAATCCTCGAAGGAAACTTGATTGGATCTAGTTTTGACCACAAAAATGTAGGATATCATTGGTAGATATCGTAGTTGCATCCACCTAAACATCATTGACACGTCGAGAGGAAGCAAAGAAATATAACAAAACATTGATCTAGGAAGTTAAGCAACAAAATTGAAGGTAGAAGCAAGTCCAACCCTTAAGTTCCTTTGAAGAGTGGCATATATACATGGTAAAGGGGAGAAGTATAGTGACACAAAACACCCTCTAGAAACTTGTGAAGTGTGAAAATAATGCCATTGTCCCAAAGTGCAAGGGAGACAATAAAGGTGATAGTTCCCCAACGGAGTCGCCAATTTGTTTTGGAGAATTTGGTATCTATGGATAAATACTAATTCCCTAGATACATAGCTATATTTAGAACAACAGTTTAAAGTGTTTTAGAATTTTCCTATAAGCAATCGATAAGATGAGAAGATAAGAAGACCTACTTGTAGTTCCGCTTTCCTCTCGTCTCCCTTGTATCAACCCTATCGCTCCTTCCTGTACTTAATACGCTTGAGAAGTACATGTAAACACAATAGAAAACAAAGAATCGATCAAAGCACACGATCTATTGAATATAAGTGAAAGGAATCAGATACAATTCACACATATAAGCATTATGAAATAATACAAACATATGGGAGAAAGTTTCAAACACTTTATTATAGGAAGAAGGAATTACAACCATTGGTGTCTGATTCAAAGCCATTTCTCCAGCTTGGATCCCATCCACATCACATCAAAAGCATGACAAACTTGTAGCATTACAATACTTGCTTCAAAGCCAAATCTCATAGCAACATTATCTCCTTACAATTCAACATAATCCAGCCCTTGATCACTTAGATGAGTGGTCAATTTATAGAAAGATGAAGGAGGTTTTGTCATAAATGGTGGCATTGAATGGCCTTCCATACTTAGAATTAGTTCCATGGAGGAAGGGATGAGAGGATAGGATGCACCTTAACTCATTCCTCATCCATTTTCGAGCTCATAACAGTTGATAAGTGAGGGAACCTTCTAGATGACTCCAAAAGATAAGAATATTCCCTAAACCCTATGTGAATTTCGCTCAATCTTGCCCAGCGCAGGTGAAAGGAAGCCTAAGTGCTCTACAAAGCACCCTGGCATGGACTTAACTGCTCTGCAGCGCACCTTTACAAGGGCTTACTTGTGCTGGTCCCTCTAGAGGCTATTTCTGGATGTATTCAAGTCATGAAATAGTTTGGGAAGGAAGCATTCAAAGGGGTGACTTGTTTAGGGCATGTAGCAACTGAAATTAGGGTTTGATGATCCCTAAAACATTGTTCTGAATGATGGGATTGATGTTCCCAAATGGATCTGTAACATAAGGCGATACCCTACATTTTATATGATCATCATTATAGCCTCTATGGATGCCTCCTATTGCTCACCTTAATAAGTTCCTCCTTTTCATTAGAGACCCCACCCACCTTCAAATATTAAGCCCTTAATGTGGTTCACTCAACCTAAGTTATTTCCCTCTAGTCCCTTTCTACAAGTTTCCTCCCCAATGGATATTCCTCGATAGGTTGACACTATGATCAACATATCTAGAGTGGGCTCCCCTAACCCGAACTCCTATCATGTCCCTTAGATATCACACATATCCAACCTTGATAGCTTAATGCATTTTCCCATAACTGATGACAGAACCACCTTCAAAGATCTCCTTCTCCAAGGCAATTTGGTGAGGTTTTCATTATTTATTGTCTAATCCTTGTAAGTGAGAATGGTGAATGAAGCCATAACTTGATTTACTCTAATGGTAACTGACCTAACATAACAATCATAGTCCTTCAAGGAAAATGGTTTCATTTGTACATTTAGTGGCTTATGGCCAAAACTCATATCTCTCTCTCTCTCTCTCTCTCTATATATATATATATATATATTTGTGTTTGTATGAAAGGATTCATTGTAGTCAAACATTTCAACCTAACATAAAACAAGGTTCTTATCCTCAATCTAAACCCATTGTTTTGGGGGAATGTAAGGTTTATGTATGAAGCTATGGGCCCCAATTTTCAATTGATCCTTAAACTTGTTGTCCCTTGTTCTAGTTTAGGCAAGGATACTTAACTTTCCCTAGCAATTTTGGAGCTTTGAAATGCCAAAAGAGATTGGAAATGCCTTAGCCAAAATCTACCTTAAAAGTATTGAAGGGTAAAGGAGACACGCAAATACATATACCCACATTTGTGTAGACATGGATTTTAAATAAGAGCTTCCTGATAGAGGTCAAGTTGGTCATAAAGGACTACATTTGGACACGCTTGATTATGAATAAGTTGCCTTACAATGTAGGGCTTGATTTGAAATATGAGACATTTAGTGAACTATGTTAAGAAAAAAAAGAAAGAAAGAAAGGTACTACATAATAAAGTATAAGAACCTTAGATGATAGGTCAAGGATTTGGAGGAGCATCCTCTTAAGAGTAAAGAATCCTCGAAGGAAACTTGATTGGATCTAGTTCTAACCACAAAAATGTAGGATATCATTGGTAGATATCGTAGTTGCATCCACCTAAACATCATTGACACGTCGAGAGGAAGCAAAGAAATATAACATAACATTGATCTAGGAAGTTAAGCAACAAATTTGAAGGTAGAAGCAAGTCCAACCCTTAAGTTCCTTTGGAGAGTGGCATATATACATGGTAAAGGGGAGAAGTAGAGTGACACAAAACACCCTCTAGAAACTTGTGAAGTGTGAAAATAATGCCATTGTCCCAAAGTGCAAGGGAAGCAACAACTACTAGTCATGTGAAGCAACTCACATAAAAAAAGGAAGAATGTACTCCCTCCTCATCATTCTCACTTGGTAGTTGTGCTAGAATAATACATGAAGAAGACGAGGGCAAGAGATCAATAGTTGTGATGTTGATTGTCCTAGATGAATAAATTATAGGCAACCTAGGATTATAAGAAGGCATGCTACAAGAAAACACTACCCTTCCAGGATCCATAAGAGGATTGGATAAGCCTTTAAGAAGAAGAAGAGCAAGAAGAGAAACTGTACTTAAGCTTGCAGATCCCACCACCCCTTTAGGGGAATTGCTCAAATGCAACTTATTTTATCTCTATGCAATGAATCTCCTATAAATGGATATAGCTGTAGAGTTTCACTTGATATATCAAATTTTTGTATATTAAACAAAACCAAGTGAAATAAAAGAAATTGAAGGGACATATGTTGATTATGAGATTTGTTGTGATCAATGTCCATTATGAAAAAAGGGAGAATAAACTCTAAAATGATCAAGATGAAAGTAAAAGTTATAAGAGAGTTGGTTCACAAGATATTTCAAAGTTATGATAAAATCATTCCCAATCAAGTTACAAGTGCCATAATGAAGAAGTTTAGAAGAAAAGTCTCTCTTAGTGAATTTCAAGTATGCCTCAAACACCCTTTGTGAACGTCCTTCATAATCTCTTTATGAATCTATCTTCTAAAAACTCTATGATTAAAATAAATATTTTAGTAAATAGAAAAATGTGAATATCTAAGTCAAAGAGTAAAATCATTGTAACTTCCACATATCAAGCATGTTGATAGTTTTTCTTAATCAAATGCATGGAATATTGAGGCACACTACAAGGATGCATGTGTTTACCGGGACTAAAAGTGGTTGAGCAATAAAGCAAGTGCCAATAAGAAACAATGTGAAACTGTTGGGTGTGTGTTATATTATTTCCACGACCAGTTTCATGTGTTGTACGTTGCATTGGGCACAGTGGGGGGCGACAACCCCCTTGCACAGGGTCCAGGGCAGTGCCTCGTGAAATAAAAACTATGTGGACCCAATAATAGTTGGGCAGACCCAAGGATGGGGGCAAACCCAAAGATGGTGGACATACCTACCCATGGCTTTGTGCATGGGGTTTGCACATGGTTTTGGGCATGATGGTTTTTTGCCCATGTTATTTTGTAGATTCAGTCAAGGGAACTACATTTATGTTATAATCCAGGGTTAGTGGATTGAGGTTTATTAATGCTTCGACATGTATATTTATGTATTGCAACATTGAAAGGACTATAATGAAAATTCAATCTGGTAGTCCTGGTTTATCCACAAGAAAATATCTGTGTATATTTGTTTTATGTTATCGCCATTGTATGTTTTTCTGTTTTAAGAATTCATTTGCAGGTAATTTTTGTACAGGGTTAAAACCTACAAAAATAATAACTTAATAATAAATGGTAAACTTTGAAGTAAATAAGTAAACTCGAAAAAGCTTCATATGATGAAGTTCAGGCATTAACCATCTTACACGAGGCAATGTTTCCATATATTCCATACTAGGTTGCAATATCTAACTTGAATTAATAGTGACAATGGCTCCACTAATCAATGTCCCCCTTGCAATATTGGGTCAATGATTTTTTAGATAAATTGAACCTTAGTGAAGGTTATAAGACCACCCCACTTTAAAAAATAATAAATAATCTTTTATATCTAATGAGTTTAAATACTATGAAATTAAAGGTTTTCTCAATTAGAGATTCATTTCATTTTTCAAAGTCCAATACACCATTCCCTCATCCATAAAATAAAGAAAGATACACAACATTACAGTAAATAATAAAAAATCTTAGACTAGGCATCATAAATTTGGTTATAGATCAACGAATATCCATTCTAACCTTCAATTTATTAAGCGTTGAAAGGAATCAAAACTTTTAAAAGACAAATCTTCTTTTATAATATATATATACACATATACATCACTAACTTTTAGAGGATGAAGATAAATATTGTTCACAAGTACACTTCATCTATAAATTCCTAACCAATGGCTATACAACCACCCCTAACATGACTATATGCCTAAGTACATAAGCACTATAATACCAACATGGTGATACCACTCTCTGATGGGGGTGATTATAAGGTAAGAAATTTCCAGCGGGAGGCTTAAAACAATGACGATGCTTAAAATAGTGACAATGCTCTCCCATGAATTCAGTTTTTTGATCAAAGTTATAATTTGCATGTGTTTATATTGTATGGGCAAAGGAGCGACAACCCTCAGTGATAGAGCCAGACCCTGCACATGGCAACTCCACACCTAATGTACCTTGAATCACCTACAATGGTCTTCTCAAATTAACTGTACGCACCTGGGACATTGTGGTTTTTTTGCTACAATGTTTTTAGTAAGGCCATTCTTTTTGTTTTCACGGAAATGGTGTGCTCCTTTCATGGCAGATTGGTTGTAGGAAGGGAATTATCTGACAAGCGACAAAAGCTCATTTATGAGCTTGCCATGCGACAACGTCTTGGGATGAATGAGTTATGATTTAGCCTAAACACTTGGCCCTTGTCGTGCATATTGTATGGTGCTCACCTCTCTCAATGTACTAGTTTGATCACATTTGTAATTTATTATATATGTTCTACTATGCTCTCAGGGGTGGTCGAAAGGTGGTAGTTTCATCGCGGGTGGCCTTCAGGTTCATGTATCTCTAATCTCATGGTGGCTACAAGATATTTGGGTCAAATTGTCTGGAGGTTTGTTTCCACTAATATCCCCTCAGTTGGTCATAATAGGGTCGCGTTGTTGTCTTTCTAATTGTCAGGTATTATAATGTTATGAGATCATCAACAGTCAGCAGTGAAGAGCTCTCCAGGGTCGTATTCCTTCTCTTCTTAAGTGCTAATGTTCTTTGTGCTCTTTTTACACAACTTGGGGGTTGGCCCGTCCTTAAAATTAGTCTCCATCTTACCCTTAGTGACTCGTCAGATCTCTAACCCCGTCGAGATTTCGTTTAGTTGTCTAGTGATGGTTTGTGGAGTGTGGTACCCCAATGCCTTCTCCATTTGGTTCTGAAAAATGTTATGGTCTCTCTCAATCTCTGCTTTTGCAAGTTGTTTTAATTTTGGTTGCTTCGGGTTAAAAAAAATTTAGGGGCTTTGGGAAGTCAAGTAGTTAATAGCTTGGGTTTGTGGCAGGTATCAATTACTCCTCTTCTGCCTGAATATATGTCATTGTGGTATTACGATTGTGTTTACAGTTTGAGTCATTGCGGGACTGCACTCTTGTATAGGTAGTCGTCAAGCAGTTGTTTAGTTCTCTATTGTTGTCTTCGTGTTGTTTGTTTGTAGGTTCTATATGGCTCCACACCAACAATGACCTAGCCGTAGGGGTGGTGCTCTTGGGGCATTCTCCTAAAGACACAAATGTCTTTTCGGGTGGAAATTAGTAGCAAATTATTTTGATTCACCCCCTCTTGAGGTCATAATGTATATTCTACAACTGGAAGCCAAGGAGTTTGGGGATTGCAAATATTTATCTGATTCAGAAATTGTTGGTAGTAACTTCAAATGGGTTCCGGATCTAGGGAAGTTTTAGAGAAGAAGACTATATTTCCTTCACTCTATCACCCCACATCGTCAAATGAAAACGCTGTTGAATGTGGAAATCCATGACAAGTAGGTGGACAACTGCAATCTCTTTGCAGGCCAAGAGGAGATTAAGAGAATCTCGAGGGACATCAAGTATAATCCGGATGATATAGTGGTAATATTGAGTTGTTGTGGAACATTTTGTGGTTTCATACTCAGACAATGATTCAAATGATCATCAAGAAGAGGAAACAATGATTAACGCTCCACCTTTAAACACCACCCTTGCAAACACTTCTCCACATTCGCCAATCATCATTTTGGACTAATATGTCCATCAAGCAATCAATTTTAGTCTTTGATGTTGGAAGGAACTTGTCTTGTCTAGTAATCTTAGTTTATTTTGTCAATTTTGCCGAGGTTACTTCTTGTCTCATATATTACTTTTACTTTGGTTTTTTGCATGTCTATAGTCCACAATCCTTATGATATTAAGTACGGTAGTCTTTTTTTGCAATTTTTTTCTAATAATGGTTATTGCGATGTTTATGATAATATTGGTAGACTCCCATGATCCTGCAAATCTGGAAAATAAAATGAAAACTTTCAATGTAATATCTAATGTAATACTTTTTGCTATCAATAAAAATACATTGACGGAAAAAATATACAATACACCAAAATTAATGTATAATATAAATTATTATATTTATGAAATTTGATATAATTTATTAATTTAATGGACCATTATAATTAAATAAATTATATATTATTAATAAACAAATACATTTAGTTAAATTAACAAATAAGATTCTTTTAATATATAATTTAATTTCTAGAAATAATAAATAAAAATTATATATTATTCCTTTTTAGATATACATATACATCTATTAATAAACAATTAAAATTAGCTAATTTATCAAATGAATTCTTTTAATATTATTTACCTAATTTAGCTTATTTCGAAAAATAATAATAAATCAAATTGTTAGTAGTTTGACTTGGGTCATTAGGTCAAAATTAGCCGTTGGCAATATAGCCGTTGGAGTCTCTGCACATCCTATTTAACAAGCGAAGCTAGATTAGTTATTCAACTTGTCCTGACGATGAACCACACTGGTTGGTTCGAAGCTAGATTAGTTATTCAACTTGTCCTGACGATGAACCACACTGGTTGGTTCGAAACGCCTCGACAAAAGATGGTTTATGTGATTTCGCCAAAAACTCTCTAAACATTGTTATGAATCACAGAGGTCTAAATTCCTTACCAACCATCTTACTCAACATGTGTGAAAAAAAATACACCTTGTAAATGTACGGTGTACGAACCCACAATTCTAAGGATAAAGGAATAAATATTCAACCCATTTTATAAATAACCCGCCCATTCTCGAACATAGAATACACTCTAAATGCAATAGTGCGATGATTCTATTTTTCAGAATAAAGAACAATGGTCCTAGTGGACTAAAAAGCTCTTAACGCAAATAGCAGCGTTAGAATTTATATATTTAGTTCCATGCATTGTAAAATGTATGGAATCTCACCGTACACCCTATCATGGTGAGAATTCTCGATGAGAGTTATTTGTAGAAAGAAGTTCTATTTATACGTGGTTGTGAGATATTCAAAAGGAGTCGTCTAATTAGGCGGAAGAATTGTCTCGATGGTTAAAAGTGGTCAAAATCTAGGTTAAAAAAAATATAAATTTTTTTTGTAGACATAGTGTTTGAATCGTGTTTTTGATGGTGGAAATGGATTCAGCACCATCAAAAACGTCTAGGACACATAAAAATTTTAAGTTTAACAATTATAACTTGGATTTACAAAAATCCTCACCGGATTTTCTCTAAATATGACAGTAATTTCCATAACTTTCTGGATGACCGTAATTTCCATAACTTTCCGGACAATTGACCGTAATTTCCATAACTTTCCAGACAATTCCTCGAGCTAGTTAGACTACGGCAAAAAAAAATTGTTTAAATGATAGCAAAAAAGAAAATAAGTACTTTATTGAAAAGATTTGCAAAAATATTAAATTATATATTAATTTTTTAATAAAATTTACAATTTTATATATTTATTTTTAAAATATTAATATATTATATATATAATTAAGTTGTTACGTAAGTAATAAATAAACATCCCACATAAACCTAAATTTAAAGAAAGGAACTTAAATTTAATTTCATACTGTGTAAACTAATACATCTCTTAAGATATTTTAATATTTATTATAGTTAAATGGTATTATATATTTTATTCATTAGATTTAGCATGTGAAGTTGAGTGGATGAGTGTTTTTTCTTCTCATTAGTTTCTCTAAAATAATCCTTTTTGACCTATAACTTTAATTATATATATTAAAAATGATATCTTAATTTTAAAATTAAATTTAAATTTAAAAAAGGTAACAATTTACTAAAAAAATGCTTTTATTGTATAATGTATAAATTAATGAATCTCTTAAAATATTTTAATCTTTATTATTAGTTAAATGATACTATATAATTATTCATTTGATTTAGCATGTCAAGTTGAGTGGATGAGTGTTTTTCTTCTGGTTGGTTTCTCTAAAATAGCAATCTATTTTTTATTGGACTATTATTAGTTGTTTTTTTGTTTTATACCATGTACAGTGTTTAATTATATATATTTTAAAAATTATTTGATAAATAATTTAAAAGTTTTATTGTTTATTACAACTGCAAATAATTTAAAAGTTTTATTATTTTATTACAACCGCAAATAATTTAAAAGCTATATTGTTTTATTACAACTTCTTTATGATATAAGGTCATTTGTATTAAAGAATACTTGCTGTCTTTTTATTTTAATATTAGTATCATGATTTTTTTGATACCATTTGTGGTTAATTAACCATTTATATTTTTAGTTATGTATAGAAGTGTTTTCTGACTGAGTATGTAAAAGATGTTGCTATATTTTTTTAAATATTTTATGTTGTAATGTTTTATTAAACATTTTGACTCAGTGAAATTATATAAAGATAAAAATAAATTTAAAAAATAAAATAATAATTATAATTATTAATAAAAACATTTTGTCTCCATCAAATAAAAAAATAAAATTAAAAGAGGTTTGATCCTAGTTAAAGACGAATACCTATTGAGACTTTATTAGTCGACCCCATTTATTAGTCAACTTACATACAACTTCATAGGATGTTTGAAGTATACAAGTGGACTATTCAAGTTTTTGGAAAAATGGATCCTGAGCGATGCTCTAGGATATTTTCTTACTATGTTTTCTCAGCAAGTGCTGCCAATGGATATGAGCTTGAGACTCACAATGGAGGAGGACCAAATAATGGGGGCGATGAGCCCTTTTCCCTCCACACGCATGGAATGTTGGTTGTTCTAGACTCTTTTTTTTTTTTTTTTTCTCTTCTCTGGGAAAGGGTTATTCCCTCACTATAGTATGTCATGGTATTTGCGGCCAAGAGGAGACTCTCTCATGTGGAAACTTCTCTTTACGTGGATCAAAGTGAGTTTACAACCTCAATACAAAAGACTAGAAAATGGATTTGCAGTTTGTTTGCTTAGTAGGGGCCCAACATTTTCGGGATGCTTGTGGAAGGCGTGCTCATTTAGGTCGAAAGTAAGAACTTTGTTTCCTTCACACTTAGGGATCTTTCGCGCGCTTGACCAAGATGATCACGGGGTGTGAAGTGCTAATGATGCCTATGCTCCTTTGTTGTTTGTCCTTACAAGGAGTGCCCACTTACATTTCCAAATCTGATTTGGACAATAGATGAGCAATATCGGCTCAAGAATCCTTCCAGAATTTTTATCAAAAACATTAATGGGAAGACCACTTTTTTATGGATCGGGAGCTCAGTCATGGTGGAAACTTTAAAGAGAGCACAGGGTAAGCATCCATGCAAAATCTCAATGCATGTCTTTCAAAGGAAGGTGCTCTACAACCCCCTCAGATGAAGGACTATCACATTTTGAGGAATTCAACCATTATTCCTGAAGCTGAGATTATGTGGAGGAGCTCGAGGTCCCAAAAACCCCAATGATGCAATGCAAGGGAAGTCATTCAACCTATTAGGCTAGCTTCAATTCAAACCAAGACTATACATTGTAGAACAAATGAAACGAGCACTAGCCATGGAGGTAACTCATCCAGAGGTAAACTTGCTTTTTTTTGCTCTTCAATCCAAGGCTATTTACAAGCTCAATGGATTTTGGCGTAGATTAGATGCTCTACATCAGTGCATATTTTCTACCTGGACCCCAAATTGTGACATCTATTTATGTTCCAAAGGCTTCATTATTGTTCAATTTGATACACAGAAAGAGTTGGAGAATGTTTTGAATGATGGACCTTGGCTTTGTGGTAGAGTTGGGCTCTTCACCATCCCATGGTTCCCAGATTTTGATGCCACAAACATGGTGTTGTCAACAATGTTGGTTTGGGTGAGACTACTAAATCTTCCCCTCCCATTCTGACACGATAACATCCTAGAGGAAATCAGAAACACTAGAAAAATACAAAAATATGGACCTTGAAAGATCAAAGAAGTGTCTATTCTCCTTTTCCAGTATTTGTGTTTGGATAGACCTCAAAAAAAGATTACCATATTACATACAAATGAAACAAAAAAAATGTTTATTGGACCCAAGTACTAGACTATAAGAATATGATAGTCGGATGCCCAACATGCTTCCAAAGAGGACATTTGCAGAACTCATGTCCACAGGGAAAAAAAATTCGAAAGAAGAAAAAGGGGCAGATACACAAAACAAAAGGTTGGCATACCTCAAATCCCCACTGGCTAGAAGTAGAAGAAGAGGAAACTATGGAGGTCACCCGAAGTCAAGCAGAAGTGGTCACACAGGCTCAAAATGGAGTCGTTTCACACGAGCAAAATGACACCAAAATACAAGAGATCCAAGTGCCAGATCAACTGAAGTATGTGGCTCTTTTAGAAAGGATATGAGGGGTTCAATAAGATCTCATGTCTCAGAAATCTCAGACTTAGACAAAGAAAACCCACCTCTTACATCAACAAATGAATTGGAAATGGATCTAATTGACCCCAGCCCAGGGGGTGTTGAGAAATCAACCATTCTACGGTTGGGTGGAACGTGGAAGTCCCATCCTGAGTTTGGATTTTGCATCATTAAAATCGAATTCTATTCTCATATAAACTTGTAAATAGTTAATTAAGTTTAATTAACTTAATTAGCTTAGGAATTTCAAGCTGAAAGTCTTTTTGTGGTCATCTATATGTTCTCCCTAAGTTTTAGGGGTCCAGTATGAGTTTAAATTGACTTGGAAATTAGATCACTTAGTTTATTGAGTTAGTTTAGTTAATTTAGTTCCAAACTGTTTGAGGAGATAATATAGAGTTAACAGTCAATTGGTGCACTAGTGCATCCACAAATGTCACTCTAGTTAACTGAATATTCCCTAATCAGAAACTCATGCATGTCAGTTCAGAGAAAGACTCAGTTGAGACTAGAGTGTAGGGACAATGTACTATCAGTTGTATTATTTACTGAAGTGTAAATATCATGCATGCATCAAAGATTGATCCTATGTTTGGATTGCACAATTTTGGAAGCATGAATTCCCTTTAAATATGGGTTATTCATCCTAGAAATTAAGCAAGAGATTAGGGGCTTGGAGTGCTGAGAGAGTTGAGCATACTTGTGCGGAATTGTTCTAGTGAGAACAAGCTTTGTATCTCCACTCATATTTCTGATATATGCAATACAAATAGTGGGGTTTTGAGTAGTGGCTTTCCCCGGATACATCTTGTGTTATGTGCCATTGATTTATCTTCTTCTTGTTCATATTGTTTTCATCGATTTATTAGCTTCTGCTGGTTGAAAGTAGAAGTAGATTCTTGTCCTGTGCTTTAGTACATTGCATGAGCTTGTGAATTGTTACGCAGTAATTTGTCACCGTTGGTCACCGTCCCTGTTACCCTTGCTTTCGTACATTGGAGGACACATTTATGGACCTGTGACCAGTGACACAACTTAAAAACACTTGCATTGGATTCTCCTGAGTATGAACTTCAAACTCCCTGAAGAAACCTTTTGCAGATTAGCCCTAAAAAGTGCCCTTTTTCCATTAGCGCGGGTCCACAGTGTCTTACCCATGCCAATGGGTCAGTTCCTCCAAAGAGGGCGTGCCCATGGATGCTCTGTCATAGAACAAAGCCCGCGCCACCCAAATTTGGTCATGATTTTTGGCCAGCGCGCACTGAAGTGTTTTTTCCTTCATTGCTCATGTAGTTCTCTGGGGAAAAATCTCATGGAAGTGGTCGAGTGTCATCTTTTTATCCATGACAACCAAGTTCAGTGGTTATTCTGGGACAATGCCAAATCTTCAGTAGGTGTCTGGATACAATGCATACTTCCTCCTCCTCCATCTATAAATGACTGTCACCCTGCATTAAACCAACTAGTTTTGCTAGAGCTAAGGTGAGTGCTGAGATTATGCTGGATTGATAGTGA
>APFE030558608.1:10300-29095 GCA_000404065.3 Pinus taeda | reverse complement strand
AAATAATAGTTATAATTTTTAATAATTAAACCAGCTTAGATCCATCTTAACTTTGGATCTACCAAACTTCGAGAGGGGGACTTTTTTTGAAGTGAAAAGAGATTTGACCCCTCTCAACACTTGATAAACATGGAATTAAGATAAATCTAGATTGATGTTTAGTATTTTAGTATATGTCATTAACACCTTATTTATTCTTGATCATCAAGTGTAAGTTCTTATCGCCCTATGAACATTACATAATGTAAGTCTTTGTTAATACATGAACTTATTTAACATAATTAATAAGTCCTTATCGCTTTATGAACATTACACAATGTAAGTCTTTATTAATATATGAAATTATTTAACATAATTATCAAGGAAATGAATGGTCAGTGAATTATTTTAACTTATAAAAAATTAGTGGTTAATAAATTACATTCATAAAAGATGGATCATTGTGCTTAGAGGCACTCTCCAACCCAATATGCAAGAGATGTTGTCATGTCGTGTTATGTTATGTAAATAGATTATTTGGTCAAATAAATTAATACAATTAATATTTATTATTAATAATAAAATCCTACCTTAAGCATTTTTAATTGGTAAAAAATAAAATAAAGAAAATTAAAGATAACTCTAAGTTAAAATAGTTAAGTCTCATTAGCACAACTGGTTGAGGATGGGCCTCGTCAGCAAGGCGACCCAGGATCAAACCTCATGGGGGGTGGCTGTGCCCTGTTCTAGGGGGAGGAGACATGCTAAAAAAAAATATCCAGTCAGCTAAGGGTCGGTGTGGCCCAATTTGGGTGTAATCCCCGAGTGAATTTGATGTCTTAGATGTCCCTGGGTCATGGCTTCTCAAGCCACAGGTCAAGCCCGGAGGATCACAAACAACTTGATGAACAAAAAAAAACTCTGTTAAAACAAAAATAACGTTAAACTAAAATAATAAGGTCAACATGACTCGATCAAGTTACTAGTGGTTTTTGAGCTCCAAGTTTATGAGAACCCATGGTATTCATGTGGAATATAGCTTATTTAAAGGGGGAAATTAAAATAGCATAGATTTATCTTAACTCCAGATACAACAAGGCCCGAGAGGGATGAAATCTCTTTTCACTATAAAAGAGGTTTAAATCGTAAGAGATTTAAGCCCTCTTGGCGCTTGGTAAATCAAGAGTTAAGAAGGATCTATGCTATTGTGGAAGAGATGTTGTGATGCCCTATTATGTTATGTAAACATTTTGACTCAGTTAAAATAAAATTAAAATTAAAATATGGTAGAGATGTGGAACGTAACATGATGTAAACATTTTAACTTAGTAAAAATAAAATAAAAATAACCCTATAAAAATTAAACAATAATAAAATTAAAAATGACCTGGTATTGACCCATAATATTCATGTGGAATATAGCCTATTTAAAGGGGGAAAGCTTAAAGTTGATTTTGTATCGATGTTTGTAGCGATCTGTGTCCCTCTCACACCAATGTTGGTCTTGCCCGTTCCGTTGCTTTCTTCTTTTAATTGCTTTTATATTTGTTGTACAATTGTAGTTACCATTATCTTTTCCTAAGATGTTTCAAGTTCAAGTGGTTGGCCCATAGCTTTTGCTCCTACAATTCTTCCTTCTCTTGCACCATGCACAAGTAGACAGACTCCACGTACAACAATAGTTCCACCTATTGTAGACATGACAAAAATTTTGAGGTAAAAAATTGGTCTCAAAAAAAAAAAAAATGTACAACCAAAATCAACTCTATAAAAACCAATAGGAATCAAGATGATGATGTCAACCGTGGGGGATGATTCACCATTTTTGGAGTAAAAGAGTAAAAAGATTAAAAAATAAAATAATAGAAAAACTAATTTTCAACTCCTATTCTCAACTTATCTCCCTAAGGTTTTACTCAAATTTTAAGCGGGAGCACTCATTGGATGCAAAATTAACTCCTCATCTATGGAGTACCCATTTTTCATATTTTCTATGGACCCTACTACATGAAAAATAAAAAAAAATACATGAAAAACACGATTGTAATAACATTTTTTCATATATTTCTCATTTTTCAAGTAGAAGGGTCCATCAAACATATACATCATGGGTAATCGTTGGACTATGAATTAAATTTCGCATCCATTGAGTGGTCATGCTTCAAAATTGAGTAAAACCGTAGGGAGATAAGTTGCAAATACGAGTTGAAAAAGTAATTTTTTATTTTTCCCTCTAAAATTTGATATTGTAATCTAATATTATTTTATTATTTCCACTATTATTTTATCATATTCCTTAGGAGGCATATTTTAGACCTCAAAATTTCTCTAATGTATTTCGATGGGTTATGGGTTTCCATTATTTGCACCATTTGGTGATAGCAGATCTAATGTGGTGAGTAGTTAGCGAAGCACTAACAACGAAGTTTCCATTTCTGTAGTTATTGCGCAATTGACCCGTAGTCTAGTTGTGGGAGTAATTTTAGTGAGTGCTAAGTAATTTTAACTGAGTTTTGGTGTGGCCTCCCTTTTAAATTCAACCACACTTGCATTCAGGATCATGAGTTGATAGTTTTAGTTCTCGAAACCTGGAAGGCAGTTCCAAATCTCATAGGTTTGACTTCCATGGATTCACTGGCTTATAAGCTCAAAACTCTCAAGAAGGTGACAAGAAGATGGGAGTACATAAAAAAGAACCTTAGCATGGAGTTGAGTGAAATCAAGACTGATATGGTCAACCTCAACAATCCATATGCTCCTGGTTTCCTCACAGTAGAGAAACATATGCGAAAAATAGCGTTAGAAACTAGGAAAAGAAAGATTTTGCAAATCTAGGAGGCTGAATGGCGGCTTAAGAGTCGAGCAGTATGGATCGAGGTAGGAGATTGGAACACCGAGTTTTTCCATCACTTTTCCTATCAATCTCGGTGAAGGAACACCATATGGGAGATAAAAATACCACCAACGGTCATAAGTTCTACAAACTAGAAGATTTACACAATGATGCTATGCGCCTTTTCGGGGATTTCATCAGTGCTCGTAATTATGTGGATCTCAAAAATCATTGGCATGTATAAATTGCTACCCTCAAATTTTATCTAATGGGGATGATGCTTTCGTGGGCAGGCCCATGATTGAGGGGATAAAAGAATGCTCAAAAATCAAAGTGCTCAAAATCTCCCAAAACCAGTACCAAATCGTAGATCTCGTTGTTCTAATTTCAATGATGCTTGAATGGCCTCAACTCCACATCGTATGGGGAATTTTTCATGTTCTGAAGTTTTTGACAAACAACTAAAAAGTCAACTTGCAGGGTTGACTCAACAATGTACGGATGCCATGTGGCAGTCCGTAGAATGATGTCATGTTTACAGGGTAGGACGGTCGTCGGATGGGCCAATCCCGAGATGACACGTGGCATGGCTATACATTGCCAAATGACGAAATTTTATTGGTTGATGTTGTTATGGATTGGTCTAAGCACAGAGTGAGTTGTGGCCCAATCACCAGGCGCCACGTGGCACTCCAAGTGACGCAAAAATTTATTTATGGTCCAAATGAGCCTATGCGGGGATCAAAGTTGCGACCTCCACATTGTTAACCATTTGCTTTACCACTATACCATGACAATTATTATTAATATAAGGTTGGGTGATTATATTTAAAATGTTATGGTTACACCGTTGGGGTGGGGGTGGACGACCAGGTAGCCCCAAGTCTTATTATTATAACTGTGACCATGTGCCAAGCAGAGAGGGGTGGGACCGTAACCCTGGGCCCTATGGAAACCATGTAATGATCAACTATTACTTCAATGGGGTAGGCATGTGGCACCCTATCCATTCCTAACCTGTGATCCTATTAACTATAATATGACCAGGTGCGGGGTCAGCGGGCCACGTGGCCTCTAGACTGCGCCCCTTGGTCACATTGTTTGCCATGTCACTAACCGGAAGGGCAGAGAATAAAGGCACGAGTGTCAAATTATCTGTATGACAAATTACACCATTATCGATAGGATTTATGGCTGAACCCGCGCGAAATTGTCGATGTGCAAGGCCGCCAAAGTATAGATTCGTTGCTAGTTTTGATAGAAGGTCGATTTTGCAGAGAAATGAAGAAGGGGGTCTAACTTAGCCATTGTTCAACATTTTTTAGTCCATGAAGAGACTGCGCATGGGTTTTTGGGTGTTCTGGACACAATGGTAGTGTTATTTTTGCAATTTGAGCATTGGATGTTAATGTAATTTGACATTTGAGATTATAAAATAAAGGGCAAACATTGGAAGTTGGACTTAGAGATGTAGCCCAAGAAAGGTGAACTCCGTCATCAAATTGTTGTTTTGTGATGCTGTTTGTTGTCTACTTTTCACTGTTAAAATCTGCAAAATTTAACATAGTTTGTGTTCTTTTTCAATATCGATCCATTGCTCACAAGACATAAACTAGCTTGCAAAACTTTACTAAAAACCGTCAATTTTAATTTCAGATCAGTTTGGTATCAAAGCGTGGTTTTTGTGAAGGTTTGAAAGCTTTTGCAAGTGTGTTCTTGAATTATTACAAGGTGTAAATTGAAAAGAGGAGAATGAGTGCTTGAAGAACCAAACCCTCAAATTGGTTAAAGGAGGTCACAAACTCCACAAACTCCACGAGTCATGGCACATGAAGAAGGACAAGAGTTGAGGTTTGAGGATGAGAGAGCTTTTAGAAAGAATTTATATGATATGTTTGAGATGGTGATAGTGTTGTATAATGAGAGGACAACGAGGTTGAAAGGAGAAAGTTCTAATCATCCAAAAGGTAATAGTGGTGATGGGAGCAAGCCTCCAGCTCCACCTCCTCCTTCACCTCCTCCTTCACCTCCTTCTTCACCTCCTTCATCTCATAGACCTTGTTATGCAATCAACTCACAAAATATAAGAAAAAATAGATTAACAACTTGAGAAATAGTCTCTTTGAGGGACAACCTCCTTTACATCACATAAATGAACAATCCTTGGATGATACAAATGGCAAGTCCTCCTTTGTATATATAGGAGTCTAAGGGGTCATAACATAATTAGAGCCTACATACCAATAATAATTTAATGGCATAAAAATAAAAATAGTGGGATTATATGGGGCACAACAATAACAATAAGGGGGCTACACAGGCACAACAATAACAATAAGGGGGTTACACTAACAATAACAACAAGGGGCTACATTAGTATTATAGGGTCTTAACGTAAACTAGCTTGCAAAACTTTACTAAGAACCTTCAATTTTAATTTCAGATCAACCCATCACTATACAAAAAGTTTCAGGGGTTCTCAAATCTTTCGCTCAGGATTAATTTACAGGCATAAACGGCTAGACCATGGAATTAATCATTCATTTCTTTGAACTTATGGGACCTGATTTATTGAGTATGGTCGAGGAGTCTCGATGTTCCAACAAAATTTTCGGGGCCATTAATGCTACTTTCATAGTAGTCATTCTGAAATGCTCCAAGCCCAAGACATTCCAAGACTTCAGACCTATTTCTCTTTACACTATTGCTTACAAGCTTATATCAAAGATTATCACCAGTAGGATCAAAATGCGTTTATCCAAACACATCCCTTCAAAACAATTCAAATTTCATCCAAATAGACAAATTCAAGACACAATTTCAGTTACACAAGAATTTCTACATACCATTAAAGCCAAGCATAGGGAGGTGATCATTTTAAAATTAGACCTTTACAAGTCTTACGATAGTGTGGATTGGGATTTTCTTCGATTGATCCTACACGAAATTGGCCTCTCTATCAATGTGGCCGAATGGATTATTCTGTGTGTTACTACAACAAGTTACATTATCCTCATCAACAACATACCATCAATTTTTTTCCTAGAAAATAGGGGGATGTTCTAGGGTTGTTCCCTATCACCTCTTTTATTTATGCTTATCATTGATGGGTTGAGCTGACCCATAAAGAGGGCTTATGTGGATGGTATATTTTCAGGATTAAATATCTTTGCAAACATGTTTGTCTCTCATCTCCTATTTACAGATGTTGTTCTCCTAATTTGGCTAGTCTCAATTCATCAATGGTGCAATCTCTTCCACATTCTCCAGAATTTTTGCAATGCATCCGAATTGTTTATGAACAAATCTAAATCTTTGAGCATCTTTTCCTCCACAGATCATGCATTAATTGTGGAGATTACTAACATCTTTAGAATCGACATCGTCCCATTTGAATGAGGCTTTAAATATATAGGTTTCATTATGAAACCAAATAGATACTTGGTCAAGGATTAGATGTGTCTCATAAAAAACTTTGAGGACAAACTATCACTTTGGTCGCACAATTGGATTTCGAGTAGAGGGAGGCTCATACTCTAGAAATTCTTCAAAATAATGTTGTCTAATGGCTTCACTTATTTTCATTGCCTCAAATCACAACTAACAAGATTAATGCCATTATTTCAAATTTTTTATAATTAAGTTCTAGGGAAAACATAAATTTTATCTGGTTAGTCTGGAAAACATTTCTCAGCGAACCCTAGGGGGGTTATGAGGTTTGAAGCAACTAGACAAATTTCGTTGATCATGATTAACCAAAAGCCTATGGCATGCCATTTTTGAGAGTGGAATTCATCAGCAAATTTTATTAGAGAAAACCTGAATACATCAGTATCCTATATCATGGATCTGTTAAGTAGGCTCGACCCCAAGGAAAGCTTCAACGAATTGGTCAGGATTCATCAAAATCAAGATGGTTCTTTAGAAATCTATAGTGGGAGATCAGAGACAAGAATCAAGTTGAGATTTTCCTAGATCCAATTTGTGGATTTTCTAGTGTCCATACTTTACCGGTTGAAATTATTTATCACCTGCATAATAAGGGCATCAAATATATTACACAATTTCAAACAATTTCTCTCTTGGTTGATCTTAGAAGTGTGTCGTATCCCTAGGTTTGGAGCGCAATTGGATGATTATCTGCGAGGACTACATAAGTAGATTATATATGGTTAGCATTCAACTTCACTAGTCTACCGACTCTCATTGGTGGGGTGGACAAGCCATTCACTGCAAAATCGTAGTGAAATAAAATTATAAATACATTGCGACAAATTCACTTACATCACAACCTGCATGCTCTACTGGTCTCTTTGGAAGTGGAACATGCCCCTTAAAATCAAGATGACTGGTTGGCTCATTTTGAAGGAAAAAATCCTTTCCTGGGACAACCTCACAGAAGAGGCTTCCAAGGACCAGGAAAATGTTGTCATTGCAAGTCCTCCGGAGAAAACAATTATCATCTTTTCTTAGCATTCCTTGTTTCTAGGATTATTTGGCACATGGTCGCTTTTCATTTGTCCATTTCTCCAATCTTATCCTATCCATATATTGAATCTTGCACTCTTCAACCCAGTAGGTAAGAGATGTTGTCCTGTCCTGTTATGTTATGTAAACATATTACTTGGTCGAATAAAATAATACAATTGATATTTATATTTATTTAAAATTAAATAAAAACAACCTACCTTAAACATTTTTACTTGGTCAAAAATAAAATTAAAAAATTAAAGATAACTCTAAGTTAAAACAGTAAAGTCTCACTAGCACAACCAGTTGAGGATGGGCCTCGTCAACAAGGTGACCCTGGATCATACCTCACGGGGGGTGGTTGTGCCCTGTGCTAGGGGGAGTAGACATGTTAAAGAAAATCCAGTCAACTAAGGGTTGGTGTGGCCCAGGCCGGGTGCAATCTCTAGGTGACTTTGATGACTTAGATGGCCCTGGGTCGCGACTCCTCAAGCCACATGTCAAGCCTAGAGGATCAAAGACAACTTAAAAAAAAACTTTAAGTTAAAAAAAATAACTTTAAACTAAAATAATAAGATAAACATGACTTGGTCAAGTTACTAGTGGTTTTTAAGCTCTAGGTTTATGAGAACCCATGGTATTGACCCATGATATTCAAGCAGAATATAGCCTATTTAAAGCAGGGGGATTAAAATAACATAGATATATCTTAACTCCAGATAGACCAATCTCCGAGAGGGATCAAATCTATTTTCACTATAAAAGAGGTTTAAATTGCAAGAGATTTGAGCCCTCTTGGCACTTGGTAGATATGGAGTTAAGATGGATCGATGCATGTGTGGAAGAGATGTTGTCATGTCCTATTATTTTATGTAAACATTTTGACTCGCTCAAAATAAAATTAAAATTAAAATATGGTAGAGACGTGGAACGTAACATAATGTAGGCATTTTAACTTAGTAAAAATAAAATAACAAAATAGAAATAACCCTATAAAAAATAAATAATAATAAAATTAAAAATGACCTAATATTGAAAACCCATGGTAAGGACCCATAAAATTCATGTGGAATATAGCCTATTTAAAGGGGGAAATCTTAAAGTTGATTTTGTATCGATGTTCGTAGTGATATGTATCCCTCTCACGCTAATGTTGGTCTTGCCTGTTCCGTTGCTTTCTTCTTTTAATTGCTTTTTTGTTGTTGTTGTAGAATTGTAGTAATCATTATCATTTCCTGAGATGTTTCAAGTTAGAGTCCTTTGCCCATAACTTTTTCTCCTACAACTCTTCCTTCTCCTGCACCATCCACAACTAGAGAGACTCCATGTACAACAATAGTTACACCTATTGTAGGCATTAGAGAAATTTTGAGGTAAAAAATTGGCTTCAAAACAAAAATGTACAACCAAAATTAACTTATAAGAACCAATATGATTCAAGATGATGATGTCAAACATGGGGGATGATTCACCATTTTTGGAGTAAAAAAGTAAAAAAAAAATAGAAAACTATTTTTATAACTTGTATTTTCAACTTACCTCCCTAAGGTTTTACTCAAATTTTGAGCTGGAGCACTCGTTGGATGCAAAATTTAATTCCTTATCCAAGGAGAACCCATATTGCATACTTTAGATGGACTTTGCTACATGAAAAAACCATGAAAAGCGCTATTGTAATCACGTTTTTTTCACGTATTTCTCATTTTTCATGTAAAAGGGTCCATCAAAAGTATGCATCATGGGTACTCGTTGGACGATGAATTAAATTTCACATCCATTGAGTACTCACGCTTGAAACTTGAGTAAAACCATAGGGAGATAAGTTGAAAAAGTAATTTTTATTTTTATTTTTTCTCTCTAAAATTTGATGGTGTAATCTAATCTTATTTTATTATTTCCATTGTTATTTTGTAATATTCTTTAGGAGGCCCATTTTATACCTCAAAATTTCTCTAATGTATTCCGATGGGTTCTGGGTTTCCATTGTTTACACAATTTGGTGGTAACAACTCCAATGTGGTGAGTAGTCAGCCAAACACTAAGAACAAAGTTTCTATTTCTGTAGTTATTGTGCAGTTGACCCGTAGTCTAGTTGTGGGAGTAATTTTAGTGAGCGCTAAGTAATTTTAACTGAATTTTGGCGTGGCCTTCATTTTTAAATTCAACCACACTTGGATTCAAGATCATGAGTTGATAGTTTTAGTTCACGAAACATGGAAGGTGGTTCCAAATCTCACATGTTTGACTTCCATGGATTCACTGGCTTATAAGCTCAAAAATCTCAAGAAGGTGACAAGAATATAGCTGTACAGAAAAAATAACTTGAGCATGGAGTTGAGTGAAATCAAGACTGATATGTCAATCTCAACAATCCATATTCTCCTGGTTTCCTCGCAACAAAGAAACATCTGTGAAAAATTGTGTTACAAAGTAGGAAAAGAAAGATTTTGCAAATCCAGGAGGTTGAATGATGAATTTAGAGTTAAGTAGTATGGATCGAGTCAGGAGATTGGAACACCAAGTTTTTCTATCACTTTTCCTGTCAACTTCGGTGAAGGAACACCATATGGGAGATACACAATAACGCTAATGATCATAGATTCTACAGACTAGAAGATTTACCTAATGATGAGGTGCATTTTTTCAGGGATTTCTTTAGTGCTCGTAAAGATGTGGATCTTGAAAATCAATTGGCGTGTATAAATTGATACCCTCAGATTTTCTCTAATGTGGATGATGCTTTCATGGGCGGGCCCATGATCTAGGGGATCAAAAAAATGCTCAAAAATAAAAGTGCTCAAAATCTCCCAAAACCAACACCAAATCGTAGATCTCATTGTTCTAATTTCAATGATGCTTGAATTGCCTCAATTCAACATCGTATGAGGAAGTTATCACATTTTGAAATTTTTGACAAACAATTAAAAAGTCAACTTGCACGATTGACTCGACAATGTATAGATGCCATGTGGAAGTTCGTACAATGATGTCATGCTGAGATCAACGAGCTGACAGGGCAGTACAATGATCAGATGGTCCAATCCTGAGCTGACACATGGCATGGTTGTACATTTCTAGATGACATGATTTGATTGGTTGACGGTGTTATCGATTAGGCCAATCATAGAGTGAGATGTGGCCCAATAACTAGGTACCACATGGCACTTTGAGTGAGGCCATACTTTGTTTATGGTATGAATGAGCCTCCACAGGGATTGAACTTGCGACCTCCACATTGTTAACTGTTTTCTTTACCACTATACCATGACAGTTCTTATTAATACAAGGTTGGGTTGTTATATTTAAAATGTTATGGTTGTGCCGTTGGGGGCGAGGGTGCGGGTGGGGAGGGGGCAATCGAGCAACCCTAAGTATTATTGTTATAACCGTGAGAATGTGCTAAGTAGAGAGGGGCAGAGCCCTAACCTCGGGCCCTATGGAAACCATGTAATCGTATACTAATACTTCGAAGGGGAGAGCACGTGGAACCCTGCTTGCGCCCAACCCATGATCCTGTTAACTATCATGCAACCAGGTGTGGGGCCGGCAGGGTGCGTGGCCTCTCGCCTGTGCCCCCTAGTCACATTGTTTGTCACGTCACTAACTGAAAGGGCGAAGAATAAGGGCATGGGTGTCAAATTAACTGTATGATAAATTAGACCATTATCAATGGGATTTGTGGTCAAACCCGCACGCAATTGTCATTGTGCAAGATCGCCAAAGTCCAGATTCGTTGCTAGTTTTGATAGAAGGTCAATTTTGCATAATAGTTAGAAGAAAAATGAAGAATGAGGCCTAGCTTGGCCATTGTTCAACCTTTTTTAGCCCATGAAGAGCCTGCATAGGGGTTTTTGGGTGTTTTGGACTCAATGGTAGTGTTATTTTTGCAATTTGAGCATTGTATGTTGATTTAATTTGACATTTGAGGTTATAAAATAAAGGGCCAACATTGGAAGGTGGACCTGGAGACGTAGCCCTGGAGGGGTGAACTCTATCATTAAATTGTTGTTTTGTGATGCTGCTTGTTGTCTATTTCAACTGTTAAAATATCCAAAATTTAACATAGTTCGTGTTCTTTTGCAATGTTGATCCATTGCCCACAAGACTTAAACTAGCTTGCAAAAATTTACTAAAAACCTTCAATTTTAATTTCAGATCAGTTTGGTATCAAAGCATGGTTGTTGTGAAGGTTTGAAAGTTTTTGCAAGTGTTTTCTTGAATGATTACAAGGTCTAAATTGAAAATAGGAGAATGAGTGCTTGAAGAACCAAACCGTAAAATTAGTTAAAGGAGGTCACAAACTCCACAAACTCCACCAGTCATGGCACATGAAGAAGGAAGGGAGTTGATGTTTGAGGATGAGAGAGATTTTAGAAAGAATTTCTATGATATGTTTGAGATGGTGAATGTGTTATACAATGAGAGGAAAACACGGTTGCAAGGAGAGATCTCTAATAATCTAAAAGGTAATAGTGGTGATGGGAGCAAGCCTCCACCTCCACCTCCTCCTCCACCTCCATCTACACCTCCATCCTCACCTCCTTCTTCACCTCCTTCATCTCATATACCTTGTTATGCAACCAGCTCGCAAAATAGAGGAAATGATAGATCAATGACTTGAGAAATACCCTCTTCGAGGGGACAACCTCCTTTACATCACATAAATGAACAATTCTTGGATGATACAAATGACAAGTCTTCCTTTGTATATATAGGAGCTTAAGGGTTCATAACATAATGAAAGGCTACATAACAATAATATGTAATGACACAACAATAACAATAGTGGGCTTCTATGGGGCACAAAAATAACAATAAGGGGGCTACACTAACAATAAAAATAAGGAGCTACATTAGTATTATAGGGTCCTAGCGTAAACTAGCTTGCAAAACTTTACTAAAAACCTTCAATTTTAATTTCAGATCAGCCCATCACTATACAAAATGTTTCAGAGGTTCTCAAATCTTTTGCTTGGGATAAATTTCCAGGGTTAGACGGCTAGACTGTGGAATTAATCATTCATTTCTTTGAACTTATGGGACCTGATTTATGGAGTCTCGATGTTCCAACAAAATTTTCAAGGCCATTAATGCTACTTTCATATCACTCATTTTGAAATGCTTCAACCCCAAGACATTGCAGGATTGCAGACCTATTTCTCTTTGCAATATGGCTTACAAGATTATATCAAATATGATTGCCAACACGATCAAGGTGCGTTTATTTGAACACATCTCTTCCGAACAATTCAAATTTCTTCCAAATAGACAAATTTAAGACACAATTGTAGTTACACAAGAATTTCTACATACCATTAAAGCCAAGCATAGGGAGGTGATCATTTTAAAATTAGAACTTTACAAGGCTTACGATAGTGTGGATTGGGATTTTCTTCTATTGATCCTACACGAAATTGTCCTCTCTATCACTGGGGTCGAATGGATTATGTTGTGTGTTACTACAACAAGTTACACTATCCTCATCAACAACATACCAATAATTTTTGTCTTGGAAAATAGGGGGATGCGTTGGGGATGTTCTGTATCACCTCTTTTATTTCTGCTTGTCATTGATGGTTTGAGCTGACTCATAAAGAGTGCTTACCTGGATGCTATATTTTTAGGATTAAAGGTCTTTGCAAACATTTTTGTCTCTCATCTCCTATTTACAAATGTTGTTCTCCTAATTCGGCTAGTATCAGTTCATCAATGGTGTAACATCTTCCACATTATTCAAAATTTTGGCAATACGTCTGAATACTTTATGAATAAAGCTAAATCTTTGTTCATCTTTTCCTCCATAGATCATGCATTAATTTTGGAGATTGCTAATATATTTATAATCGACACCGCCCCATTGGAACAAGGCTTTAAATATCTAGGTTTCATTATGAAACCAAATAGATACTTGGTCAAGGATTGGATGTGTCTCATAAAAAAATTTGAGGACAAACTATCCCTTTGATCGCATAAGTGGCTTTTGAGTGGAGGCACACTCATACTCAATTGGTTCTTCAAAATACTGTTGTTTATTGGTTTCACTTATTTTCATTGCCTCAAATCATAATTAAGAAGATTAATGCCATTATTTGAATTTTTAATAATAAATTTCTAGGGGAAAACAAAAATTTCATCTCGCTAAGTTGGAAAAAAATTCTTAGTGAACCCTGGTGGGGGTGGGGTTTGAAGCAACTAGACAAATTTTGTTGGTCATTATTAAACAAAAGTCTGCAGCATGCCATTTTTGAGAGGGGAATTCAACAACAAATTTTATCTGAGAAGTACTTAAAACATCAGGATCCTATATCATGGATCTGTTAGGAAGACTTGACCCCAAGGAAAGCTTCAACCATTTAGTCAGGATTCATGAAAATCAAGTTGTGGTTCTTTGGAAGTCTACAGTGGGAGATCAAAGACATGAATTAGGTTGATATTTTCCTAGATCCAATTTGTGGATTTTCTGGTGTCCATACTTTTCCTGTTGAAATTATTTGTCACCTGCATAATAAGGGCATCAAATATATTTATCAAATTTAGAATAGATTCTATCTTGGTCCATCTTGGAAGTGTAAATATGATTTGTTCTTTTGAGAGAATTGAGAATTATTAGTGGTGTACATTTATGTTTTGGGGATTGCATTTTTCATATATTACATTGTCATAATAGTGGAGTTCTCTCGCTGCGAGATAAGTAGAAGGCCTTCTATTAAACTCTTTCATTGATCATCCATGCACTCTATATCGATTTAGGATGGGCCAAATATGTGATGTCGTTGAATTCTGCACAATGTTCCATTAGAAAATATAATTTAAAAAATAAGAAAATAAAATAGCTTGTACTCAATTATAATTATAATGGTTTCTTAAACAAGTGCAACTTTGGTCCTTGTTTTTGTAATCGGCGTGATGGAGTCTAGGGTTCTATTGGTCTATGGCTCACTCCAGAAGGTCGCTACACATTAGGCTCCCAAATCGACCAAATTTTCGATACAATGGATCGATGAACAATCACTGTTTTTTCCTCAGCAGGCGGAACGACTCCCTCTCCCATTTATGATTGAAGAGGATAGATTTAGGGATGGATGTAAGCTAGATTTGATCACTGAAGGTCCGAGCAGCATCTCAAATTTCTGGATTGCTTTTGTATCATTAATCCACGACGAGGGGTTTGGAGACTGCTACAATTTCTTAACCCCACTGGAATTGACACTTACCGCATCGAATTTGGGAGACAAAAACCCTAAATCAATCTTGGTCGCGGCTCTCTGCATATCTATCTATGCCAAGGACGAATAAGAAACCCCCAAAATTGAATCAGAGGTTAGATCTACAAGATGTGAAAAAGGAGGCGAAGAGGTTTCAAAAGGAAAACTGCGTTCATCGACCTCCCAAGAGCAGATTTGGTTCGACGATGGTGGACGATACTCAACAGGCTCTGGCTTTTACTTACAAACCTTCAATCTTAATGTATTACCCTAGATCTCTCGACAATCCAAAGAATGGGACCTCCGACTGAGAGATCAGATCTAGATATGCCTGCCCTGCTCAGAAACTAGGTGTTAATCCTTTGAATGGGTATTTTTCAACAGATCATCACATAAAACAATTCTTTTGGTTCTAAACCCTACACAGGCGGTTTGATACTGTCCCCTTTTATGGTGTGAGGCTTTTAGCTGGTTGTTTTTACGACGACTATTCAAGAATTGAAGTATATGTAAAGGCGACGAATGGATATCGGGTCACCTGTGATCTACAACATGAACTGAATGTAGGAGGAAATAACAAACCAAGTGTGAATACTAAATAGACAGACGTCCAGCAAAAACTACCCCAAGGATCTCAGATCCGAATTTTTATCGGATCACTGGAAGGAAAAACTATTTGTAGGAGGGTTTGGATCTGGCAGTGGGCACAAACGTTGAAAAAAAATATTCAAGGCCACATGGATATCCCAGTAAAACTACAAAATCTGATATATGTAAGGAAATCAATGCAAGAGGACTTCAACCTACAAGAATATGGCATTGGAACTGATGCAACCATCATCCTTAACTTGCGACTTCATGGGGATGTCAGGGATCCAACTCAAAAGGCCCAGGTTCATTCAAAGATATTGTCAAAGGGAAGACAGAGCCACAAAAACAATTTGAACAACCCTCCACCCTCCCTGGTCTGTATATCACGGAGCAGATGACCCAGATACCAGCGTTGACGGTCAATTTGAACTAGGTAAACAAGATTTATGCAAAATTCCATTCTAAAGCATTTATATGTAGATTTAATGCCTTATGACCCAAATCGGAGGCACTACACCAACGGATCTACTCTACGGATCTACTCTATATGAACAGAAAACTGTGATATACATCTATGTTCCAAGGGTTTTTCCTTGTGAATTTTGATACAACAAAGGACAAAGACTACACATTAAAGCGAGGGACCATGGTTTTGGGGCAACGCAGGTCTATTCATGACCCCTTGGTTTCGAGGTTCTGATGCAAATACCATGGTGGTTTCCAAAATGGTAGTATGGGTCAGGCTACATAATCTACCTTTGCACTTATGGCACCATAAAGTATTAGAAGGGATTGGGAATTCATTGGGAAGATTCTTAAAGATGGATCCAGCACGAGTATCAGAGGGCATCTTCACCTTTGCTAGAATTTGTGTAGAGGTATACCTGATCACATCCTATGTTCCACAACAATTTGCAGTGGTCATAGCCCCTTGACTATGAGAACATAACTTTTTGATGTCACGCATGTCTCCAAACCGGTCATCTTCAAAGCGCTTGTCCTCTAGTGGAAAATGACCCCAAAAGGAAAAAGAGACAACCACAAAAGCCAAAAGGTTGAGAGTTTTTAGAAAATCAGGAAGTAGAAACTGACAAACCGGAAACAACAAAAAATAACTCAAACATAAATGATCAGAATTCATAGGACATTCCATAGAAGGAAGAGATCGAGAACAACTCTGCATTAGTTCCAATATGTTCAGATCAACCGAAGCAGAATACTTCTGAAAAGGAAGAAATTGGTACCAAACGAACTCATGTTTCAGAAGGATCAGACTTAGAAAAAGAAGTCTCAACAAACATAAAAGAAACTCAAATGACTTTTGTATCATCCACACCCAACTCTAGTGGTTGGCGAAAAGTGGAGAAAAAGAAAGATAGGAAAGAGTAGTCTAGCATTACTCTTTTATGGGTTTTTTCTTGATCTTGGATTCCAAGATCTGTTGCACTTATTCAAATGCTATTTTAGCATCTACAATATGTAATTTGTTCATAATCAATAAAATTGCGATTTTTCCTTGGGAAAAAAAGTGCAATTTTTCTCCGATTTAAATCTTTGTAACATGAACACTAGATTTGGTATTACTTTTGAACTTTTGCACAACACCTCAAAAGGTCTTTTCCATCATTGGTATTTCTATTGTGTTAATAATTTATAGTGTAAATGTTTCAACTATTTGTTTTTTCCTACATAAAATAATATATCATATGAAATGATATTAATTATTTAAATTTAAAATTAATAAGAATTAATAGAAATAACTAAAATTATAAAATTTACATTTAATAATATATATACTAAAAAAATATAATTATTTTAATCTAAAAATAACAATGGTTTGAAATTGATAAATATAACAAAATTTAAACTTTTCTTAAAAATATATAAATTTCATAAGAATATATTATAATATTTAATTCTTATTTTTAAAGTCTTTATGGTTAAATAGAAATATAATTTTGCATAATTATTTTATTAAATTAAAAATTAAAACTAAACTAATTTTATTTTACTATTTAACTTATTCTAACCATTTCCTAAATAATAGGAACATGCTCTTCTCGTAGAGATAAATTTTACCTAATAATTACCAATATTCTCAATAATCCATAATCATGATCACAACTAAGGCAAGTAAAAGTTACATATTCCAACACCCCCCTTATAATTACATGTCTTAATCTCTATCAGTTGAGGTATCTATCAAGATTTTCTTCTCTGCAACACATGCTTCAATATGAAATTGAGAACCTCTTAATCAACAAATTCTATTTCTGGTTTGTTGAAGGAAATGTAACTAGGTTTAGTCTTCATAAATGTACTTTTGATATTTGTATTTATTCAAGAAAAGGAATATTATTTTTATTATATTTGTCAATGAGATTCTTGCTCTTTGAAATAGGTCTAGCACATGTTAAAGTGCTATAGGTAAGTCAAAGAGTCAAAATAATTATGTTGAAAACCTTAAGGGCATGTTACACTAGGTATACTTATGTATTAGAGTCAAAGAAGACACATCTAAGCAAAGTCAAGTCTCCTCCAAGCGAAGGCACCATCAAAAGAACCCATTTGATGCAAAGAAGTCAAGTCGGCCTACAATCAGCAAGTCGGCCTAAATGAGGGACAAACTTCTATATATAGAGGCTATCCACTCCCTCATAACGTCAAGCACACACCTATGAAATCAGCGAAGCAAGAAAGCTGAGTAAAGGGTGAAATAAGTCGAATAGAAGGAGGCTCTAGTGCAACGAAGAAGGAGAGACTCAAACCGAAGAGAACGAGGATTGTATCTAGGGAAAGCTACAACCACACGTGCAAGAAAAGGAGGGTTATCTCTATGGTCATGACAATAGAAACTCATAGTCAAACATCTCTCATTGTTTGGGCTTAAAACTAGGCCTACAAGGCCTCCTACTTAAGCGAAGAAAAAAAGAACCTCAAGCGAAGGAGAAAGAGCCTATAACATCAAGTAAACCTCTCACACATGTGAGAAATTAGGGTTGTAGGACAATCATACCATGTTTGCACCTACACCTTGAATAAGGAGCTCATTTGGTCAAGAAGAAGGAAGGGATCATTACAAGGAAAGGGACTCAACAAAAGGTGTCTCTTCTAGAGCAAGTGTACCAAGGTCTATCAATAGTTGAAAGAAAAATGAAGTGCCAGAAGAAGGATGTTATGAAACCAGCTCAAGAAAAGATAGAAAAGATAGATCAACGCCTTGGAATTCAGCCTCTTCGAGGGGGCAAACCTCCTTTACATTACATAAATGAACAATTCTTGATGATACAAATGACAAAACCTCCTTTCTATATATAGGAGTCTAAGGAGTCACAATATAACCCAGCCGACCTAATAATAATAATATAAAGCCACAAAAATAACAATAGAGGGATTCTATGCGGCACAGTAATAACAATATGGGGGCAATAGGGGCACAACAATATTAATAAGGGGTACAACTACCATAGTAATGGGGTAATCACTAGTATTATAGGAACCCAACATGCCCCTCTCCTTCAAAAAAGGTGTTGTCCTCAACGCTTGAGTAGTTCTGGATACTTCATAAAATTCTCATCCTCCCATGTGGAATCTTCAGCGGATAAGTTCTTCCACTTGATAAGATACTCTGAAATGGATCGATTTCGTAGCTGTCGAGTTCTTGTTTCTATGACTGCTTCTAGTTCCAATATAATTTTTCCTTCCTCATCAAGTTCT
>APFE030558607.1:112910-124203 GCA_000404065.3 Pinus taeda | reverse complement strand
GAAGATAGAGACATATTGCAGCAGGTGGTTTTCACCCACATTGGGTTTCCACCTTATATCTTGTGTTCTTTGGTGTGATTCTCTGCTCTATTTTTCCTGTTCCTGTTTACTATTATATGGTTCTGACACACAGATTAATGATCAACATCTGAAGAATAAACTAAATTATAAGTCTGGAAGGTATACGCAAGTTTTATTAGTCAGATCTGCAAATGTTTGTATAAATTGAAAAAGAATTTGATAATACTGATTCACCCCCCCTCTCAGTATTATTTTCAACAATTGGTATCAGAACAGGTCCTTCAGGAAAAGCTTGATCACTTGAAGGAAGATCTATCATCATGAGCAACTACGAAAAGGAAGCATCTATCAGGCCACCGATTTTTGATGAAAGTAACTTCGTCTATTGGAAGTTAAGAATCACTGCCTATCTTCAATCTCTTGGTACAGAAGTTTGGGATATTGTGGAAACTGGATACACATTTCCATTAGCAACTCCTACAGATGCAGCTGGTAAGAAGCAGTATGAAACAAATGCAAAAGTTGTCAATACTCTATTAGGAAGTCTATCTCAATCAGAATTCGTCAAGGTTATGCAGCTCAAAAGCACAAAAGAAATATGGGACAAGATCATTCTGAGCTATGAAGGAAGTGAATGGGTAAAACAAGCAAAATTACAAACTCTTAGAATTCAATATGAAAGTCTTAGAATGCATAATGATGAAAGTGTTGCTAGCTATTTCCTACGTGTAGATGAGATCGTAAATTGTATGAAAAACTTGGGTGAAGAAATAAAAAAAGTTGTTTTGGTTGAAAAGGTTCTAAGATCTTTGTCTCCCAAGTTTGATTCAAAAGTTTCTACCATAGAAGAAAAGCAGAATCTACAGAACCTTACCATGTCACAGTTGCACAGAATTCTAACTGCTTACGACATAAGAAAAGGAGGACCATCATACAGGAGAGAAGATGCATTCAAGGCTTCAGGAAAAGGAGATTACTATGAGTCAGGACATATGTCAGAAGAAGAGGAAGAATCAAATTTTGTCAAGAACCTTCAACGGGGAACTGGTAGATTCAGAGGTAAGTTGCCTTTCAAATGCTTTTCTTGTGGAAGAGTCGGTCATTATGCTGCAAAATGTCCTCATAAAGATAAACTAGACAAAAGTAAGGACCCTGTTAGATGGAACAGAAAATAGAATAAGAAGAGCTATTGCACGCATGAAGATAGTGATGGATTGTCAAACAGTGATGAATATGAACAAGGTAATAATGATAGACTTTTGATGGCTTTTGAAGATGATGATTTCTTGGATGCTATAAATGAAGAAGGTCTTTATGAACAAATTTCTAAACTTAAAGTTTGTTTAGAGGAAAAGAATATGATCATGGGTACTCTAACATTCCAACTTGCTGAAAAAGATAAACACAATGAAGGGTTAGAATGTGAAATTGTCGGACTTAGAAAAGAAATTGAGAAAACAAAAGCCCTTAATCTCAGATTTGCTAAAGGGTCTGAAACTCTAGATGAGATTATCAAAGTGCAACGTTCTCCTCTAATCAAGACTGGTCTTGGATATTCCGAAGAAGCATCTCAAGCTCAGAAGCAAGCGCAAAAGCCATCCACCTCCAAAAGTTATCTTGATGCAGCAAGGAGAAGTGAACAAGTTGACAATCGATAGAAAAAGTATAATGTAGATCACCAGGGAAATCAGGGACAATTTTCTTCAAGAATGATCAAAGATTATCAAGTAAATCGGGAGAAATCCACGTCAAGGATGAACAGAAGCCTCAACCGACCATAGGTAAATTCTCAATTTGGCTCAAGAATGGATAGAAACTACAATCATATGGTTGGTAGATTTGATAATCGCAGGAATTTCTTCAATGGCCAATGTTTCTCTTGTCATAACTTTGGTCATAAAGCTGCTCAATGTGTTGCCTATAAGACCATCATGACTAGGGAAGCTCAAAAACAAAGGAGTATGACAGGAATCATGAAAAGAACCTACAATAACTTCTCTTCTCTTGAAAATGAAATAGAATGTTCTATTTGTAACAACTTCGGTCATGAAGACTCTGAATGCAGAAGCAGGTTTCGGCAGGAGCAAGCTTAATTTAGTTCCAAAACATGGAAAAAGAAAGAAATGCAACTGAAAAGATGTGGGATAGCCTTATATGCGGAAGGATAGGAAAATCAATGGTACATCGACAGTGGATGCTTGAAACATATGATAGGTAATAAAGAAAAACTTCAATCATATAGTGCCTTAGAAAAGGAAAAGGAGGCTTCATTTGGAAATGACACCCCTACATTCATAAAAGGTAAAGGCTCTGTTCGTTTGAAAGAAAAGGTCAAGGCTAGAAATGTTATGTATGTTGATGGCTTAAAACATAATCTATTGAGTGTCAGTGAGATGTGTGATCAAGGAACTGAGGTAATATTTCAATCAAATGGATGTATTGTTCGTGAGCTTGATATAGGACAAATAGTGATCAGAGGTATAAGAAATCCAAATAACTTATACGTACTCAAGGGAGAACAAAAACAATGTTATTTAAGCAAGAATGATGAAAACTGGCTATGGCACAGAAGACTGGGGCATCTTAGCTTCTCTCAGATTAGGAAAGCATGCAAATATCAGGCAGTTCATGATCTTCCTGACATTAGAATTCTAGATAATACAATATGCAAATCATGCCAATTTGGTAAGAAAACCAAAACTAATTTCCTTGAGAAGGAAGGATCAGCTAGCAGACCACTTGAACTTGTTCACACTAATATATGTGGTCCAGCTAGGAAGAGGTCACCTCAAGGAGAGGAGTATTTTATATTGTTCATTGACGAATTTTCAAGGATGTGTTGGATAGGACTCATGAAGTATAAAGATGAAGCTTTTGAAAAGTTCAAGTTATTCAAAGCTTTGGTTGAAAATGAATCAAGTCGCAGAATCAAATGCCTCAGATCTGATCGAGGAGGGGAATTTACCTCAGATGAATTTTTCGATTTTTGTGAAGAACATGGAATAATAAGGGAATTTTCTATTGCAAGGACTCCTCAAAAAAATGGAGTAGTGGAAAGGATGAACAGAACGGTTCAACAAATGGCTCGTGCTATTCTTGATGAGTTTGGAACTCCCGTAACCTTCTGGGGTGAAGCTACTTTTGCCGCTGTTACTATTCTCAACAAGACAAACATCTGGGTAAACAGCACTCAGACTCCTCATGAAATTTGGTACAGTAAGACTCCCATGGTAAAATACTTCAAAGTTTTTGGAAGCAAATGCTACATTAAAAGGACTGATGAAAATCTTGGCAAGTTTGAACCTAGAGCAGATGAAGGCATTTTACTTGGCTACTCTCCCCACAGCAAAGCTTACAAATGTTGCAATAAAAGACTTGGTAAAATTATTGAAAGCATTGATGTAGTGGTTGATGAAGAAGGAAACACTCCTAGGCAAGTAAAATCTGAAGATTTCGAAGATGGCGAAGACTATTCGTCAACATCAAATTAGATTCATGACAAATAAGAAACCCATGAGGCAGCAGAAGAACAGATAAGGATAGAAGAAAAGACTCCATACAGATACATTCATAAGAATCATCCAGAATCTCAAATTCTGGGGAAGAAAGAGGCAGGTGTACAAAGAAGAAGAACCATTTCAGAAGCTTCAAGCTATCTAGCATTTCTCTCCTCCGCTGAACCACAAAATGTAAGAGAGGCTTGCAAAGATGAATGCTGGGTCAAGGCCATGGAGGAAGAACTCGAGCAGATTGAAAAAAATAACACTTGGGAGTTGGTTCCTAGACCAAAAGATAAGAATGTCATAGGGACAAAATGGATTTTCAAAAATAAGCTGAATGAAAATGGGGATGTGGTTAGAAACAAGGCAAGACTTGTTTGTAAAGGATATGCGCAACAAGAAGGCATAGACTTTGAAGAAATGTTTGCTCCAGTTGCTAGACTTGAGGCTATAAGAATGTTCCTTTCTCTCTCTAGCTTTCAGAAGTTCAAAGTATTTCAGATGGATGTGAAATCTACCTTTCTGAATGGAGACTTAAATGAAGAAGTATACATTGAACAACCAGATAGGTTTATTCTTGGAAATGATCCAAAACTTGTATGCAAACTCAAAAAGGCTCTCTATGGCCTTAAACAGGCTCCAAGGGCATGGTATTATCGGTTGGATAAGTTCCTTCATCAACAAGGTTTTATAAAAGGATCAACTGATAGCAATCTATATATAAACGTTGACAACGATAAATTGTTGATACTTGTTGTGTATGTTGATGATATCATCTTTGGTAGCAATGAAGAAGACATGAGTCAAAAATTTTCCTTTGTGATGCAGAAAGAGTTTGAAATGTCCATGCTTGGTGAGCTCACATATTTTCTAGGTTTACAAGTACAGCAAAACAAAGATGGAATTTTTCTATTTCAAACCAAATATCTCAAGCAGATCTTGAAGAAATATGGGATGGAGGATTCGAAACCAGTATGTACCCCTATGGTGACAGGATGTAGCCTCAGCGCAAATGATGAATCAGCAAAAATACATAAACCAACTTATAGATCAATGATTGGTAGTTTTCTCTATCTAACAAGTACCCAACCAGACATTATGCATGCAGTGGGAATAGTTGGAAGGTTTTAGGAAAATCCAAAGGAAACTCATCTTCAGGCAGTTAAGAGAATTTTCAAGTATCCTCAAGGAACTCAAAACTATGGCTTATGGTATCCTAGAGGTACAGATCTCACACTTCATGCATACATAGATGTGGATTGGGCAAGAAGTGTGGTTGACAGGAAAAGCACTAGTGGTGGTACATTCTTCATGGGTCCTAGATTAGTATCCTGGTTCAGCAAGAAACAAAGCTCTATTGTGTTATCTACAGCTGAAGCAGAATATGTAGCTGCGGCATCTTGTTGCACACAACTCCTTTGGATGATGCAAACATTGCAAGATCTTCAAATCACTTGTACGCCACCTATCTCCATTTTTTGTGATAATACAAGTGCAATCAGTATTTCAAATAATCTTTTCATGCATTCAAAGACTAAGCACATACCGATCAAGTATCATTTTCTCCGAGAACAAGTGCTTGAACAAAAGGTCAAATTGGAGTATGTTCCCTCTAAGGAACAAATTGTTGATATTCTCACCAAACCACTGCCCAGGGAAACCTTTGAATACCTCATACAAAAGATGGGGGTAGTTGATGCATCATCTTACTATTGAATCTTGTCTATTTCAAAGATTGTTGTACACGAGTTTCATATGTGGTATCCGCGTACATACGCTGGTTTATGTGGGTACAGTTGACTTGAAGAAGAGCAAGGATGAGAAGAGTCCGATATGGGTATGTCAGAGACCATCTGGCACAGGTTCAGGGGGAGCATATATTCTTCTAATAATGCATTGTTGGCATTATCGTAGAAGATCTTGGCTCAATTCTCCAGTTGGTTTGATGTCAGGAGGAGCAAGTGCAGAAGGAGAACATAGATACTGATCTATGATTGACAATTGTTGTTGATATTATGTCAAGGTCATGTAACGACCTGTCTTGGTTGCCCCACTATGCTTGGCATGGGTAATGTAATGTGCATATTATATCATGTATCCCCTCTTGGTTGGGAGTCGTATGTATGAAGTATTTGGTGATAGGAAGGTTAGTTATGATGTATTAAGACAGATTTCTTTTGTAGAACATCTTCTTGCAGATCTTGCCTATATGTCAGGGGGAGCTTGGACGGCACAGCAGAGCATAGGTTTTAGCATGTTCTCAGGGGGAGCATAACCCTTTTCCCTTGATGTCAAAGGGGGAGGAAAGATCTTGAGTGACCTTGGGTTGCCATCAAGTCCAAAGAGGGAGATTGTTGGCATTATGAAATAGGTTTGGCACAGGTTTGGCTCGATGACCTAAGTGTTGTCCTTGATGGAAACTCACTCAAGCATCAGATCACAAGTTTAGGCTCTAAAAATAGTAGAAGATGATAGGTCTACAGGTTCCTGATTCAGAAATTTGTGGTCATCGGCGGATTCTGCAGGTGCGTCGTTCAAAATGTGTGGACATGTTCACAAGTGTACCGAACAAAAAGTGCGGACGTAAAGTACACGCACTTTCATGCAAAGAAAAACGTCCTCAAGTGGGATTCGAGGAGAGAGAGCAAAGGAAAGCATGGGAAATTTGATTCTCTTTGGAGAGGACCATTCCTCATACAAGCAGTACAAGGAAACAACACCTATTTCCTTGAAAATCTGAACAGTACTGACCTAGATGAAGGTCCTGTCAATGGCAGGATGCTCAAGCACTATTTTGACTACATCCCATAAATGCAGCTGGCCTGCTCTTGTACATAGTTTGATTGTATAAAGACTCTGTATCTATTGTATATATTGTTATGTTTGAAGCATAGAGAATGGGGTCATTCCAAGAGACATCTGCAGATAAAAAAAAAAAAAAATTGAAATACACTTTGTATTTCAGTACTTCAGTCTACATTTTGAGGAATCTATGGTGGCAGAACTCCAAAGTTTCAGAGCATTAGCCAAAGGGCCTAGGCACACTGACCTGCTGTTCTTGGTCTTTCCAGGAGAAAAACCATCCCCATGTGGAGCCATTGTTGGATACCTATACCAATAGGTTTCATATTTCATGATTGGCAAAATGAGTGCCAAATATGATCCATTCTTTGCTGTCACAAAGGTTCCATATTTACAAGAAAAGAAGGTGTATATAGGCCTGCATTTTCACAAAAGTTTATGGATGACCCAACAGTCTAATCTGGATCATGCCATGTTTTCAATTTATGTTGTAGAATAGAGAAAGAAATCTGTCCAAACTGTTTAATCTTGGCAGATCAGTAGCCAGGTAGAGAAACTAAGGTGCCCAACTGTTTAATCTGGGGCCTTGGAAGGAATAAGGGTATTTCTAAGATAGGAAATGAAAGCAAAAAAGCCAATGGAAAAGAAAAGGGCACACAAAGGGTTTGCAAGTCCAAGTGCACCCTCTAAGAAGGAATAAAAAATGTTAGGAGAACTAGTTGGGTAGGTAGAGGGGGTTGCAGAAATGGTGTCTCTTTCAAGATCAAAGTTGCTGAAACATCTACAAGAAAAGCAACACACTGGAGCATGACTAACTCCCTTGTTTTCATTTGTATATCACTCTTTACTAACAACCTTTCCCAAGCTGTACAGAGCACAGAAGTTTATATCTTTGTCATATTCTTATGGCCTTAAAAGCCACATTTCTTGTGCAAAAATATTTTCATTTTGATCTACTCTTGATTTCAAGTTATTTTCAAAGAAAACTTGGGTATGCTGGTCCTCATCCATATGTTCCCTCCGCATTAATGACTAACTCTACTATTTTAGCTCCCTATACTTCATTATCCCTATTATTATAAACACCATGGTGTATAAACCCCACAATGTATAAATATCCCCTCCTTGGCACTATAGCCATAATGTTCACTCCCTGGGAATTGAATTAACACCTGGTTAAGGTCAAGAACCCATGTTCCACCTTTTTCTCCGCCTCAGTCCATTTTCCTACCCAATTGCTCTATTTTTGCCTAAAAGAAAACCTTGAAGAGCACTCTTTAATCCCTTAAAACCATCCAAGGGCGGAAACATTTTGAAAATGTATTTATTTTGCCTTATCCCAAGGTTGGGAGCCAGTTTTCGGTTTTTGATGTATAAATTCCATCGGACCCCTCTTTTCTATAGTTCTACCTTCATAAAATTTTGCACACAAATATTGCACAAACTCCGCAATTTGCACCATTTTCTAATGTTGGCCGACCAAAGTATATTTTGCAAATAAAACTATAAAAACCATTGAAAATCATTCGTTTCATGGAGGGTCCCGCCGTTGCATTTGCCGAAGAAATATGATTGTTTAAGGCCCGCCCACTCACTGTTACAGCCCGTGCAACTAATCCGCCCGATGACCGTCCGATGGTGGCCTTCCCAGATCTACGGTTGGCATCGATTTCGGGAAAACCCGACGTATGACAGTTAACAGAAGCTGAAGTTATCACCCGTGCAGCTCCGTCACCCGACAGCCGTCAGATCGCGCGCCTGCGGATCAACGGCTCATATCCATATCGGAGGACCCGCGACGTCCGACAGATACCTTCCGATATCTGTCAGACGCTTGCGTCATGCGGGGACAGATGTCGCGTCCAAGATCCATCGGAGCCCCCTCTGACAGATTCCTTGCCGTGCAGGAGGGGGCCCGATATGCTGACACCTGTCCTGCCCACGTCCCCGTCCTGCTGTCGCGCACGTCATCACCACGTCTACCCACCTCGTCCCTCATTCGCCCACCTGGCCGCCATCTCATCGCCCCCGTGGACCGGTCTTTGGCCGCCACGTCACCCGATGACGTCCTGCTGACGTCATCCAACCCGGTCCCCCATGCTGACGTCATCCAAAAAGCGCGCCAATAAAGGAAAAAAGCCATTTTTTCGCCGTTTTTTCGCAATTTTGTCATTTTTCTGGGAAAAGCACTGCTCCGCTGTCTGCATGCATTCCACGACGATCGTTCTACCAGCCAGCCCACGACCATTTTCAAAGAGTCCAGAGCGCTAACCCAGCTGCTGCTTCATCCCAAGCCATTGTTTACACAGGTATTTCACACTTCATCTTCTCTCGAGCTGGTTTTTTCATGATTTCTGGTAAAATCCACCATAAACAGGCATTCGAGTGAAATTTGACTGGTTAACTAACTATATCCTACCTTTGTCAAACCGTTTAAGATTGAATTGCTGGTAGAAACCTTCTTTAGCCTCAAACATTGTCAAAAACCCTACCTTGTTCGCGCAATCGTGAACTCACTGTATTATTCCCAAAATTGTGCAAGGAGGTCTGCTACTCTGCATAAAAACCTGCTCAAGAAGCTCAGCACCATTATATTTGACTGTGTACCAACCCTATTACCTTCGGTCCCTCTCGATTCCAGTGTATCAGTTAGCAGACCCGACATTTCAAGAAATACTTGGATTAGACATGGAAACCCCTGCAGTCCTTAATGTCACTCCTTTGAATGCTCCTCAGAGAGAGCTAGATTGGCAAGATTTGGCAGACCTAGACTACCAAATCTCAGAAGATTGCCGATCCAGATGTACATTTCATATTCACCTGGTGAATGAGCTCAGGGCTAGGCACAGAGATGGAACAGACATCCTAGGTATTTGGGAGTCTTCCCTCCCAACTTTTAAAATGCCCCAAGTCACATAGTTTCCTGACCTCATCTATTTGTGTGCTAATTGTTATGATCCAATACAGAGGGCTGTAATGAGTCCCTAAGGTGAAGTTGTATTCTATACCACCCCTCAGCCCATCAGGGATATGGTTCAATTTAAAACCCAAAGGAAACTGGTTCCTTTATCCCTGCTGGACTTAATCAACCAGGGGACCAAGATACTCACAGAGGCAGAGATCCTGAAATTAAATCAACTGTTTATTAGCAAGTTGGACAAAGTGCTGCATCCTCCCATCTTTGATGCATACCTAAATCAACTTGGACTGGACCTAGCCCATATGGTAAGCTCAGTACTAGGGTATAAATCAATGGAGTTTATAGAGGAAACTGTGTTGGTCATGATGACAATGTTCACCCCTGGTAAGGCCCCTATCTGCTATGACTATGCCACATATATCTCTGACAAGATACATGAGCAATTCTTGCACTTATCCAGAGAAAGGGTGTTCAGATACACTTCATATATTTATCATCTTATTCTTTATCACCAACATGAAAAGTTCTCTTTTGAAATCAAGAGAACTGATGCAACAGGAAAACCAAGATCAGTGGTGTATTGGAGCTCAGTTTTCCATGTGCGTGCATATTCGCCTTATACATATTGTGAGTTCATAGATTTGTTCATTCATCCAGCCCTATCTTTGCTCATGACAGAACCTCCTCCAAGACTCTCTGATGAAATGCAGAGGATTCTGCAATTGTCCACTGCCTACAGCATAAGAGACTGGTATTTCTACTAGCATCACACTGTCATTAGGATATATGGGTGTGAGCTGTGCCCATTCAGGCTACCCAGATTTGTGCCCATGAGGCTCTTTGCCCTGGAGTATTTCAGACAATTCGGCAATGCCGATCAGATCCATTTTGCAGGGAAAGGCAAGAAGGCACAATTAAAAGTTAAAAACCAGCTTGGTCATTTTGTTTTAAACAAAAGAGAAGGATGGAAGGAGGCAGATAGGATGTTGGAAGGCCTGGGCCTAACACTCAGTTTCCCTTGGAAGCCCTATGACCCCAATGGCTTTATATCTTTGAGAAGATTGAAATACAAACTCTCTAGCTATGAGCATGAGAGCAAGCTCCATATATTGAGACATGCCAACCAGCCAAAGTGGAGGAAAAACACCTTAGTAGAGCTTGTATCTCAGGAAGAGCTAGTTGAGAGGGCTAGAATACATTTGTTGAAAATGGTTGACTTGGAATGTCCTTCTCAGGTGCCTCCTCTACCAAATCCTCACACAACAGCACCTGCCTCTTCCTTTGCAACACAACAAGAGGCAGCACAAACTTCAGCACAGGGACAGGGCAAGGGAAAAGACAAAGAAATGGAAGAAGAAGAGGGCCAACAGGGCCAACAACAGCAACCCCAGCAACAACAGCAACAAATTGATCATCAGGATCAAGAAAAACAAAAAGCAGAAGGCCAGGCAGCCACTCAAGAAAGAGCAACCAATATGGCGCCTCCTAGACAAGATTCGGGTAGACTCCTCTGTCCTCCAAACCCCTCAAAGGGAGGACACTAGCAGAAAGAGAGAGAGGGAAACACCCCTCACAGAAACATCAGACAAGAGGCAAAGGCTCAATCCTTTTTCAGAAGAGGAAATGCACAGCCTGGAGACTTCTGCCAGCTCATTGCATCAAGAGCAGGATAAAGCAGCACTAGGGGAGGTCAGCTCCTCAGGACAACAGCAGAACACGGCTGCAGGCATAAAGGAGCAATTTAAAGAGGCCAAAAGGAGGAGTGAGCCAATAAAAATTCGGCTCTATAATCATTTATTAAATATGGCCCCTGCAAATCAACAAAGGCTAATGGCTGCCTTTGATGTGCAAGAAGGCAAAATGACTATGAGCCATTTTTCCCCTACAGTGCAGCAACCTCAAACAGCTGCAGATTATATAAGGACAAACTTAGAAGTCCTTTCCAAGGACATCCACCCCATGGACCAGATCGAGCTCCACAAGCAGACGGGTGAGATGGCCTATGCCACTCTGGCAGATAAGACCTTGATAAATTACAGGCTGCAAAATA
>APFE030558607.1:97925-109185 GCA_000404065.3 Pinus taeda | reverse complement strand
AAGTATCACATCTGTTTGATGAGCCCCCCCATTTCTACAAGTACACAGAGGCTGATGAGACCTTAGGGTCAATTTTGAGGCATCAGCTTCCTCCTCCAGATACATGGCAAGATTTGATAAAGTTACTTTTGAATCAAAGTTGAGAGGATTAAATCTTCTTCGTAAAAGATTTATACTACACATACAGATAAGGAAAAGCCATAACAGCAAGTATGAAGACGCTGAGCCAACTCAGCACAAGTACTCGACATCAGCAGCAGCATCAGCAAGTACAGGTGGAAGGGCCAAGAAGATACAAAAAATCAAAGTGGCAGAGCACCTCATTCTACATTTATGATAAAGCCGCACAGCTGACTCCACAGTGCCCAAAGGTCAAAAATTTATCCTGACAGGAGTAAAAAGATTTTAAGAGTCATTTATATTTGCAATTACTTCTCATCTACTCTCCTTGTACGAGTGTAAGAGATATTTTCCTCTCAGATGACTCAATACCTGAGATATTTCTGTATGAAACATCTATATATTCCCCCTCGCGCTTGTTTAGAGGGGTTGGACTCCGGATGTAAAGAAGCTCTCGTTTTCTCTTCTGGTACTCTTATTTTGTAAAGATTCAGACAGTTAATACAAAGAACAATGGGATTTCTTCATATATGGTCTCTCATGATGACTTGCTGGTGTGTGGCTTAAAGTTGCAGGATTCCTGTGTATTCCATGGCTCAATAAAGTTTCCTTATTCCTTTCTGTTACAATTATATTTTCCATACTTTCTTGTATCTCTCATGTTTCCCACATATATTCAATTCTCTGAATAGCCAGGAAAAAGATTAACCCAGGATTTAATCTTCGATTACCCTGAGTTCAATCCTAGCTGTTCTCATATGTTTTCTTCAGTTATGGTATTTAAAGAGTAATTCTTCAGTGCTACCTTTAATATTGTATCATCACAAGATCATGTTATTTCAGGAATTCAAGAAATTGCTCCCCAATAACAAACCTCTTTCACACCAGTCAGCTCAAGTAAAGAATTCTTAATTGCTCTTTGCTAGGTTGTTCCTCATTTCGCTCTCAATCTTTATAGTTTGTTTCACAGGATACATACAGGCCCTGAATTTACCTCCACATTTTAGTCAAAACCTCAAGGGGACAGTAGTCCAAGACCCCATTGCCCAATGGATTAGCTTCACCTGAACACAGACATTAAAAGCTATCAGAAACATCCTCCCAACCAAACACAAAAACAACCAAAAATTCAGTTCATAACTAGCCTTAAACCTTCACTAAAAGCAGTGACAAAACTAACAGAGAGAGCCCTCTCTGACTACAGGTGGGCTAGAAGCTGTAGCCCAAAGATTGGTTAGTGGTTACCCCGGCCGTATTCTCTTAGGAGTCAAAGAGAACAACCTGGGTGTTAACACCACCTTATATCTTGTGTTTTTTGGTGTGACTGTCTGCTCTATTTTTCCTGTTCCTGTTTATTGTTATATGGTTCTGACACACAGATTAATGATCAACATCTGAAGAATAAATTAAATTATAAGTCTGAAAGGTATACGCAAGTTTCGTTAGTCAGATCTGCAAATAGCTGTATAAATTGAAAAAGAATTTGATAACACTGATTCCCCCCCCCCCCCCCTCAGTATTATTTCCAACAAATGTGACTTTTAAGGCCTCAAAATATTGTTGACCTTCTTCATCCCACTGAAATGGGATGTCCTGATGAATACGAAAATGTGCGCGCAAATTACGTAATCAAGGACAAATCATCATAAGAAGTTGGCCTTACCATGTAAGCTTTGTAATTGCTTTAAATTTTTAGGTAGAGGGATCTCTTGAATGGCTTACACTTTCATGGGGTCAAATTTAATGCCTTTTTGGGAAACTATGAATCCCAATAATATTCTTGCATTGACACAAAAGATGCACTTAAGGGGGTTCAAGCAAAGGTTATATTGTTGGCACCTCTGAAAAGCTAGGCCAAGGTCCTCCAAATGGTCTGAGCACTTTTGGAACAGAATGTAAGGTTGTCCAAATAAGCTAGGATTAGATGAGCTAGATCATGCAAGATATAATTCATGGCTCGGTGGAAGGTGGTGCTAGCATTTTTAAGGCCGAAGGACATGATGTGATAGGAAAAAGTACCCCATGGAGTGGTTAATGTCATTTTATAGTGATCTGTGTGGTATATTGGGATCTGGTTATATCCTAAGAAGCCATCCATAAAGGAAAGGGCTTTGTGCCTGATGGAAACATCGATAACATGATCGATGAAGGGTGTAGGATAATTTTATTTGGGACATGCCTTGTTTAAATCCCTGAAGTTAGTACAAACCTAAATGGCTCCCTATTTTTCACGATAGGTGCAGGGTTATAAACCCACAATGTGTAGGAAATGGGGTAGATGAAATCTACATTATGGAGTTTGTCGTTTTCTTTTCTAATTGCCTTTTCCTTGGAGTTTTCATTACTTTTTCCTAACTATATAGGCATCAAGCCACATGTCAATGTGATGCTCCACAATTTTAGGACAAATACCTGGAATTTGGGAATATGACCACATGAAAATTCCCTATATTCTTGGAATAGGTCTTTATAAGAGGCCACTTATTGAGGAGAACAAGTTGCCCCCATCAATATTTCTTCGACTATACCAGGTTTGGTGGAGATATCTACCTTGAATGTTGGTGAGATATTAGACATGTTCCCTTCCTCAAATGCATCTGATGTTGGGATGGGGTTCTTGAACCAAACTACTTGTCCTAGTGGTAGAAAATATCTGGTATCTACTACACAAATGGTATCACTTGGTGCATCGGTAGGTGAAAATTCTTTTTCTAGCAAGAAGAAAGAGTGGTGGTGCATGGCAACCCATGGGAATTCAGGTTCCATCATAGCCTCTAAAATATCCTCATCGGAATGAAAGAGGTTTTCCAGTGGTGATAGAGGTGGTGAGAGGTCATGCAGATGGGATTTCCACCTTGAAGTGTTGGTTGAAAACCACAATAATTATTATGTGCTTGTTGTTTTAGAACCCAATGACGTTGAAATGTTAAGACTGGATAATTCTTGGAAGTCATGGGTGGTGCAATCTTCAAAATGGGCGAAGTGATCTCAACATCGAAGAACGATGAGTAGATGGCATGAATCAAGGTTCCTATGGAAGAATAATTGAATCAAATATGGCGTTAGGTTTCATCCACACCAAGAGATGGGAGTATTTCTTAGATGGTCACCTGATGTGGGAGAAGTTTACTGGGAAGGATATGGTGTTTTGGGAGCCATTGAGTCTTCCTTACTAGGAGGAAGCACTTCAAGAATTGTATGGAGGGGGTGTCATGCTATACTAATTTGTCTAAATATATGAAGAAGTAGACATTTGGTTGAGTTGTGAAAGGTGTTGCTACAAATATCACAAGGATGAACTATGTTTAATGTAGGTCACGTGCCTATGTAGTAGATGGTTTGTGTGGCAGCATCTCTCATATCTGCCAATGATGGTAGGTGAATAACATCATGAGTTGGGTCGCTTATTGAAGGCACATGCATCCTATTGATCTTAGTTTCAATAGCAGGAAGAAGGAATGAGGGCACTGTGTCAGTCTGTCGTAATGTTTTCCATGCCTATCAAAATTGAGGGAGCTATGGGAAATCTCGTGTATGGTGGACTAGGGAGAAAATGCAACAATTATTTCACTTGCGACTAGACTTGTTTGTGAAAAAAAATCTAGGGATATGGACCATTGAGAGGAAAAGAACCTTTAATTTATTTGAAAAGTGGACACTAATTGATAAAATTTCCATGTCCATTGCATATGATGGACGTGTTGGTAGGTTTCGGCGAGGCTCATTTTGGTTACTTTTCCATCCTAGTGGAGACTGACATAGTGTGAATGTTTGAATGATAGTGACCACAATGATGAATTGTGTGTGGAGTTTCTTCCTTGAAGACACAATAAATGGTCAGAGACACATCATCCACAACTCGTGCAGTGGGAAGTGATGGTGTCATAGTACTAGCCTAGTGGTGGGCCACCAATGGGTCCTGATAAAGAGGGAGATTGGGGTAATGGTGTGTGTAATGACTGTGTTGTGTGAAAATAGTCCATGGGTGGTTAGTGCGTAATCCCTTCCTACATGATTGGGTGGCCTTGTCTCTCGAAGGTGGAGGTGAGGCCATGGGTGCCTTTGGGGAGTGAAGGAGAGCTTTTAATTCTTCCAATGTTGGTCATTGGTTGGTAGGGTATCCTGATACCTTACATAATCCATAAGGGGGAGGCACCCTAGGAGAAGAGTTAGTTGAGGTGGCAACCTTCTTACCATTATGTTTATCCCTCCTGACGACACATGTTGGTGTTGATTAAGGTATGGCTCCTTGGGGTGTGGTGTCTTGAGGGGTGCTCAATGGAATCATGCTAGTCAAAGTAATACCTAAATTTGCCAACATGGCCTCTAGGGACAAACACGAAATAGGTATCGCGAGCTCCATGTTGGGAAATGTGAGGTTTTCCATGAATTGCTGCAAAATGAAACTAGGTGAAGTGTATAAGAAAGGTGTTTGGGTGATCATGTAGTGTAAGAAAGGAGGTTCATTAGTCACAATTTTAGGTGTTTCTAGAGGTAGTTGTTCATCCTAGGACTAGGTAGCATTTAATGAACTCATCATACATACCAAAGTTGTAGAAACTAGTGTGACTATTGGTGGATCTCATCGATATGTGTCAAGGAGTGATGATGCTTTGAAAATACTTGTACTAGCTTCAGTGATGGATGTGACCAATTCACTGTGGGACCTAAAAAAGAGTAACACACCCTTAGGCAATGGAGATGCTTGTGTCTCATAGTGTGTTAATTAGTATATGGTGATGATATTCCCATTGTGTGGGAACATCATGGTGCAAAATAATGATGACATTATTGCTTTCATGGGATACATATAGCTACATCCCAATAAGATATTATAATCTAATTCAGCGGCGAGGACTTCAATATCTATGAGATCAGTTTTATTAGTAAGATCTACTAGAATGTTTTGAAAAATTCTATGGGTGTCAAGGGGCATCCGTCATATGCCCTTAAAGTGATAGGGGAAACAGTGAGCTCAGGGGATCCCATTTTTTTCCAAAATAGATTGGAAATTATACAAGTGGGTTCCCCCTTGTCAACAATGCAGCGATGGATGGTGATATTCCAAATAGTGACCAGAATATGAAAGGAGACAATCGATGGTATTTTTGTTTCTAATTTGTCTAATTCAAACAGCAATAATCATGAATCAGAGGGGTAAATTTCACCTAATGCAGAAAGTAGGGCTTTCCGCTGAGTTGGGAAATTTTGTAGGACCTCCAATGTCGACGTGGTTGAGGGAGACTACCCTAGGTCATCAACAATGTTATAGCTATAAGATGCCTTTGAATTATGAACAACATGACGTAGTGGCCCTTAGACCATCTTTGGGATGGGTTCAATATGAGTTCATGGTAAAGTCAAAGGTGGAATAATTGTAGTATTAGTTGATGTTTAAGGATTTGTTTATGGAGGGATTCCATAATCACGGTTTCATGCTTGTAAAAGGACATTTGTTCCTTTCATGTAAATGTCATAATTTGTTGCATCATTAGAATTTCCCCCAATTTTGTTTGGATATGGTGGAGGGGTGGCCTCGTGTTGCATGGCTACCTCTCCTTAGTGGGGGAAAGGATTTTACATTACTGCAGGTTGTTGGCTCATTCCCCCCTACCCCCTAGCCTCTCTCATACGCTTCAACTTAAGGGGATGAGGAAAATGATGGGTGTAACGCCCATACTCTCCACAAATAGAAAAAGCATGGTTGATCCTAAGATTGGTGTTATTGTTTTTTTGTGGGTTATTTGTACATTGATTCTAGTTTAGCTTTCAATTAGGGGAATTACCTCCAAGAAGCACCTATGGAGGTTTTTGTTGTTTGTCTCCCCCTGGCCTTATTCTCCTTCTATTTAATATTCCCTTTATTTTTGTTAGAATTTGGAGAGTTTGTAGTGTTGATTTTTTCAAATGACTATTTTTATTAAGGGAAGGAAGGTTGCACAAAATTAACCCCTATGTTTGGCTGAGCTCAGGCATTAGTTTGTTGAGCTGTTGGGAAAGGATAGTAAGGATTTCCTTGACTTGGATTTGTGTATCTGGATTGGGAGATTGAAATCATCTCTATAGTACATGAAGGGTAGTGGTTACCTTGCATGGGAAGGTTTGGAGAAGGCACATGTTGACTGGGATAATACCCTGTGTTGGGTGGAATTGGTGTTGTGGGTAGCCCACCAAAATATCGGAAGTGAGGTTGTGAACTGTACACACTTCTGGTGTTTTGGAAGGTACTTCTGGTTTGACTTTGAGCAATTTTCCCAATTATATTTTTTGTGGAATTTGATGTTCTACTTTTATCTTGTCCAAAATACTATAAGAGAGGAACATCAAGGAATACAAAGTAAAGGTACCCTGGTTGTAAGTAGATAATATCAAATTGTTGAGCTTTACTAATGGCCTCTTCCTCTGTTTGCAGCATAGTTGTGGCCATATATTCTGTGATTGCTGGAAAAAGAGGTTTCAAGAAGAAATTGAGTTGGAGGTTTTCTATTACGTTGACATTACAAAGGCTAGAAGCTTTCACCACTCATGGACATGCTCTGAAATATGTGTGGAGGTAGTTTGCTGGAATTGTCTTAACAATTCCAGCACATTGTCATGATGATTTGGGAGCTAAAAGAAAGTGAGGAATCATCTAGCTACTAATTCAAACATTGCATGGGAACAAGAAGCCTCACTTACATACCATTTCACTGTAAGGTCAGTGATGGTGCATTGAAATAGTGTCATATGAATAGAGTACTCTATGATGTTATTAGATGAACACCACAAATAAAAAGTCATAATGTGGTTGGTGGGGTTCTCCCATATTTTACTTCAAACTTAGGGATGTCTAAAGGAAATTTGGTTGGCATAGGGGACCATTGTTGATTGTGAGAAACTGGATCATTTGTAGGCTTGGTTAGATCTAGAAGATTTAAGGAAGCTAAAAATGGGATTCTGCTAGGATTCTTCATCATAAAATAACTTTCAAATGAAGAGTTCAATGGAGTCCCTTGCGAGGGAGTATGAGTAGGACTAGTTGGAGGGGTAGTATGTGGACTTTCCTGAGGGGTGTTAAAACGAGTATCTTGAATGGGAGTGGTCCCAATCAAGGTTTCACCAAGAAAGGTCGCACCAATCAAAGTGGATGGATGTTACCTCATGCACTGAAATAGTGAGAGACCTAGCACACCTCTCAATAATGGGGAGAGGTTTAGGATGTGTCTAGAGTGATGGGTGACTTTTGGGTCCCCTATGGTGCCCTAGAAAGTGTGTGTTACTTATATATGGTGAGTTAGGATTTTGTAGCAAACCAAATGAATCACATACATCAAATAAAGTGAAAAATAAATAGTTAATTTTCTTTTTATCTAGCTAGTATGTGAAACAATCAACAAAAAGTTTTTGTTAGGTTTTGTGTATTATAAAAATCCTATAAATACGTAAACACCATTTCTTCTCAAATAGTAACTAGGCCTTGAGAAGATTTTATAGTGGGATTTTGGGGCCACGTCCCGAAAGTACTAGCAATGTTTCCAACAACAAAGAACCAACCAAGGTGTGAGAGGGCTATAGTAGGGGGTTCTGGAGCTACCTCCTGAAAGAACTGGTGACACTTCCATCAGCCTAACCAAAATCACCTTAGGTCTAAGTGCTCTTGAACCTCAACCTATAAGGAAATATCCCCTAATTTATGGCCAATGAGTTATTGCCGTCCAATGGAATGAGTGAATCTTAGCTTCTAGTTATCTGTTTGTGACCCAATACCTATGCCACATGTCAAGAGAAAACATGAAGGTATGTGATAATATGCCACTTAAGACTTACCCCCTTAACGAGTCTCTTCTCATATACCATATTTTTCACTAGATGATGCAGTATTTAATGCTTCCTACAAGACAACTTCTATGTTTTAATATGTAAAACAACCACAATGGCTTATGTGTTATCTACCCCCACAGTCCTAACTTGAGTTGTAAATTATCTTGTAGCCCCTATGGAGAATTTAATGTGCTTAAGTTAAGGTTACTTTTGGAGAGTCTTTGCTTCACTTAGGGTGTTCAACAAAAATGTAATCCAAAAGAATCTAAGTACAATTTTTCGAAAAGGAGGATACCCTTTATACAAATTTTAAGTTAACTTAGTGTGTGGATTGAAAGTGTGTGTAAGTGAAATTGTGAGCATACAAAGTATGAAGTGATGTGGATATGTGGTCATCCTTTACAACTCCCATAATTACACTATGTTATGCTTGTTCCTTACAAGAAAAGAAAGAATGTGTGGATGATGGACCACTTACATCCTTCCTAATTAAAATATGTGACTATACAGGGAGATGGAAGCTTTAGTGCTTTGAGAAAGATTTCATTTTCCACCACAAGTTCACCACAAGGACCAAGAGAGTGTAGAAGTTGTTGTAACACCCTTCAGAATTTTGGATTACACTCAATTTTGGAGCCTTCCTTGGTCTTGTACATTGTTTTCGCAAAAATTGAAGCTTATCTCGTGAGCTTTCTTGTAGTGCTTTGTTCCCTTTTGCATGTTGGGTTAATTGTCGTCTTTTGGCATGTTTAGCTGTTGTGCAATGTTTGCAATCCTATTTTGATGGTTTCAAAGGTATGTATTTTTGTATATGATTTGTTCTAACTATGTTAACATCTGTTGCACCCATACACAAAGTCCTGAGCAAGTGTCACGCAAGTGTCGTCACGGTCGTCCCAAAGTCTATCTTAAGTGTCGCACTTGATGTATCTTCTAGTAAATAAGTCACACGCAGGGAAATGCCTTATTCATGTGTTTGGATGATCCATTATTTCATGCATTCAATGTATTCTAATCATGTCGATCATAGTCAAGGTTCATCACAATTCCTCACCTATCTCACTAATCCCACACAACCATTTTTGGGAAATCTTCCCGACCAAAGAACCTAGCCTCTCTGCATCTCTTCAGTTGTGAATTGTGTAGTCTTGGCCCTATATTTGTCGCCTTGCTTCTTGACACCACGTAATTTGCAATTCTTGTCTCCCACGATTGCTGCACTGCACGGTTTTTGTGCCCAAGTCCTTGCCTTGACCTCTAGAATTGTGAAGCCTTCTCCTCCATCTTGTCTTTAATTGTGCACTTCGTATCCTCAAGCCTCAAGCTCATTCCATGAGTACTTGAACTAAACATTTGTATAGAATCCCAACCTCCCTTGACTCCCAAACCTTTGTAGTTGGCTTTCCCAGTGTCCATTCCCTCAACATGACCCCATTGGCTTTGGAAATTGTGAATTCTTATCCTTCAGGCCTCCCTAAGCTGCACACTATGTAGTCTTAGAGATAAATCTTTTCCCCTAGCTATTGGAATTGTGCACTACATAGTCACTGAGTCCCTCTTCCCAGCCTGTCACTTGTTCTAAGCTCATTTGGTGGATCAGAATGCATCATCTTGGACTAAGGCATTTTTGGATTTATGTCATCTCGTCATGAGTGAATTGCAAGAATAGGTACCCTATCACGTCATGGCAATATGATGGAGAAGGAGAGTAAGGATGGAAGCATGCCTAAACATTCTCTTGTAGTTAAATGGACAAGTTTATCAATCAAGAGAAAGTGAAGGGACACAAGTTTGCGACCACTATCCAAGAATAAATATAATTGAAGATTCTACATCACAAAGCCATGCCAAGGTGAAGAGAAAGAATCTTCAAGAAGACATCCAACACTTAGCAGCAACATTGACTTGACATGGCCCCATCATCAAGAATTCCATGTTAGTAGTGTCATGTCATGTCATGTCATGTCATGAGTGGTCATGTACCACATCACTATTATGGATCACGTATATCGTATTCAAATGTATTGTAAAGTGGAAGTCCAAAGGACACACGTGGAATGTAAAGAGTCATGTAAGTTGAAAATTCATAGGAATTCAAACATTCATGAGGGTAGACAAAGAGTCACCCTTGATTATATATACTCCCTCATTGTTTGAGAAAAGGACTTTTTTCACCTTATCTCCTCCTGCAAGGCATTAGCAGAAGACATGGTGGACCAAGATCTGGATTGGATGACATAGGGCCCACTTGTAGTTCCTAGTGTTTTACACAAGATTCTAAAGCGTTCGAAGAAGCTCTTAACAATGTATGACCCTGATAAAACAGTGAAGGTTATTATGCTCTTAACCTGCAAATGATACCCAAATACAGAATATGCGAAGAAAAGATACCCAGAACACAGAATAGAAATGAATTTATTATTCAGAGAGTAATGTTCATTTGCCTCTTCGAGGGGGCAACCTCCAATAGAGCAGAGCTCGATTACAAAATAAGACACGATGCTCCTCGCAGGGAGTTTCTATCCTTTATATATGACTCCTACATGCAATACCACAAGCCAATACCGTGTATTACTAATACCATCTATCTAATACTATGGCCCATTTGCAACTAACTGTGGTTCTGTTATTAATTGCGGATTAACCACTTACAATTATTAATATGGGCTTTATTGACTTTGACTATGACGTGTCCCATTACATAGATAATGGGTTAGGGTTGGGCCCTAACATGCCACCCCTTAAGACTAGCCTTGTCCTCAAGGGCTGAAGCTGCAGAAACTCTACAGAATAGTGGGTAGCTCCCAATTGCATCTTCTGGAGAGGTGTCTTTCCATTTGACGAGGACTTCCTTAATCATGCGGCCGTGCAGTTGCTTGACTCGTGTGTCGAGGACCTATTCCGGTTGAAGCCAGATGGATCCTTCTTCATCCAATATTTGGGGACTAGTCTGAATTCTGCAATTGTTCCCAATCACTTTCTTGAGGCATGAGACATGAAAAACTGGATGGATTTTTGCAGTAGGTGGAAAAGCCAACTTGTAGGCCACTTCTCCAATGCATTGAAGTACTTGATAGGGTCCGTAGAATTTGGGAGAGAGTTTCCGACATCCCTTGTCTTTGAGTGATGTTTGCTTATATGGTTGGAGTCGGAAAAAGACATGACCCCCTTCTTGAAAGTAGCGCTCTGAGCAATGCTGGTCTACCTGTTGCTTCATGCAGTTCTGAGCTTGATGAAGATTCTCTCTAAGATGGGCGAGCATAGTTGCACGGTGTTGTAGGAGTTGATCCACTGCTTGGACTTTTGAGCATCCCTTGAGATATGAAGTAGGTGAAGGCGG
>APFE030558607.1:56274-95189 GCA_000404065.3 Pinus taeda | reverse complement strand
TTCTATCCTTTATATATGACTCATACATATAATACCACGGGCCAATACCGTGTATTATTAATACCATCTATCTAATACTACGACCCATTTGCAACTAACTGTGGTTCCGCTATTAATTGCGGATTAACCACTTACAATTATTAATATGGGCTTTATTGACTCTTGACTATGACGTGGTCCCATTACATAGATAAGGGGGTTAGGGTGGGACCCTAACAAAGGTTTACGACCATCTAGACAACTTTAACCTACATCTACAAACACTTGAGGTACGTTACAATGATGTTGCATGTAGAAATTTTCCATGTATCTTGGATGGTAGAGAAGTTGTATGGTATCACATCCTTCCTCTGAACTCCATCCAGAATTGGAGGGGGTTTAAGAAGGTCTCCCTTAAAAAATTGTTGATGATAAGACACTCGCCATGTTATTGAAAGAGTCAGGTAATCCTAAGATGGAGCAAAAGGAGAAAGTGAAGTGTTTCAATTAGAGGTTCAACTGCATCTTGAAAAAAATTCTAGAAAACATGAAACCTCATGACTCTGTCACAATATATTACTACACTTCTGCCTTGTCAGAAAGCATTACATAGTTTATGAAGCGAACTGCAAAACAAATGCTAATGGAAAATTATGAGGAGTTTATCATTGTTGAGAAGGAATTGCACGTAATCGAAGTCATCTTAAATGATGAACCAAGAAAAAACTCCAAAGGCATAGGTAAAAGATCTTAGGCCTCCATGAACAAGGTCAAAGAGAAAGAACTGTATGACCTTGAAAGCTTGACCCATCTTCTCAAGACTTTGTCAAATGAGATGGAAGAGGTCAAGCTAGACCACCATGAGTAGCAAGCCTCCTAGATTCAACCTATTTAGAAGGACTACAACTTCTAGGAGTAGCAGCAATCAACCGGAAAAGTATGCACAAAGCTCCAATGTTGTATTGAATATTGAAAAATAGGGCACAAATTAATATTGTTTGTATCATCAAGAATATCATTCAGAGAAAGCGTTCCCACACTGGAATTAGGCCCTGATCATGCTTGCTACACATCTTGTTGATGCGGTGATGGCTGAGGAGAAGACTGAGCCTACAAAAGAAAAGGAATAAGTTGTTGTAGCTCGTGAAACTCCAAGTGTTGGGAATGCAGTAAACATGTTCAACTATATACTCACAACCCAAAAGAGTATTCCTAATAAGCATCCTCCGAGCAATGGTCTGGCCTAAAAGAAGACCAACCGGTATAACCTGAGAAGCCAAGGTCTCCATTACATTTGAGTTGCTGAAGCAAAAATTTAAATAAAATCTATTGAGGAAAATCAATCTGTTGGTCATCTTAGTGCAAGACACTGAGGGCAAGTAAGTATGGGAAAGAAGTCTCAATGAAAAGTACTTACGCAGGCATTAAGGACAAAACCAGCACTCTGGGCATTGCAGACCAAGTTACATCCCCATACACTTTGGCCCTTCTTCCCATTGTGGAATACAACATAGTTTATGACATGAAGAAGGTTCATGTGAACATTTCAATGTTTGAGTTAACAAAGATCACAAGCCTGTGGGACATCCTTTTACGGGCACTTGGGCAGGCCACCATAGGTAATGTTGCCTCTTAGGACAAGGGATATAGTAAGTCTTATGTTTCTCTCGAATTTGTACTTAAAACTTTATATATGGATGAAAATACTCTATAACCACCCTTTTTGTTAACTTTTGAAATCTTTAATTTCAACATACACAATTGCTTGGTTGATTCTGGTGCATCAATGAAAGTAATGCCATTATCTATTGCTAAGAAAATCAATGCAAAATGGGACAAATAGATGAATATATTACTTAGCTAGAAAAAACTCATTTCCATGTGATTGGTGAACTCAAATATGTTATCTTCCACTTATCATTTGATGGATGAGTCCACAAATCTATCAACATAGTGATTGTGTGAATTTTGGAAGCATACGGAGTGTTGTTGAGTACATACTGGTCTAAAAATATATAAGGGTACTTTTCCATGGACAGGTCACATCTATGGTTTCCATATAAGGGCTGAAATAATCAGATCTAGGTGGATTCAAAACATATATGAAACAAAATTTCACTCCACTGAATGGACAAAATGAACCAATGGCTTTCACAAAATGAATTTTCCACAATTGCTTCCTGGGAACCCAACTAGGGTGTCACTAGTGTAGTTCCCAGTCCCTGTACATATGATATGTGGAATTTGTAATTTTATGGTTCCAAAATGCAAGAGGGCTCTGGAGATGATTGTGTTTTAATAAACCCACTACAAAGAAAACATGTGATCACTAACCGCTTGGAATTTGAGTGCACGAGCAACACTACAGAATATGAAACACTCATATTGGGCTTGAAAAGAGCCATTGACATCAATGTTTCCATCCTAAAAGTGGTAGGTCACTCCGAAATGGTGGTGCAATAGGTACACAATACCATACATTATGTGTCACCTCATCTTAGAATTTATCAACAAGAGGTTTGGCGTTTGATTTCACATTTCCAAGCTTTCAATATCATTTCTATTCCAATAATGCATAACGTACTTGTGCATGAATTAGCAAGTGCTTCTGCTAGGTTGTCACCATTGAGGGATATTTTTTCTATTGAAATTATATATAAGCCTTATGTCCTTGACAATATCACTAATTTACACCTTTTTTTTAAAGATGGCCACTTGATACTTTGCTTCATGGCGAATGGTGATGTGTGCAAAGATGCAGTGATCAATGAGGACAAACAAGAAAAGGCATTGCAGGATGCAACCAGAGAAAATAAAAGAAACCTCATCTCCAAGGATGTGGTATCATTAGAGAATTTGTATGACTTGCATAATCGCTTTTGGGGACCTGTCAATGCTAATACCCACAATTCCACACTGTCTCACAAATAGATTAACTTGGGAACATAAAATATCTTAATTATGTCAATCTCGGTACTTGTTGTACACCACAAGAGCAACAAGCCTTTATCCTTTTATTCAAGCAATACAAATATGTGTTCATTTGGACATACAATGAGCTTAAAACATGTGACATGGGAATTATCCAGCATGTGATACCGATAAAGGAAGGGGCCAAGCCATTCCAATAGAAGTTGAGAAAAGTACACCCAACACTTGAGCCTCTTATTCAAAAAGAGCTGAGGAAAATACTAGATGTTTGTATCATATACAGAGTATGGAATTCAACGTGGGTGTCAAATTTGGTCCCAGTGAGAAAGAAGTCCGACAAAATCTTCTTGTGTATAGATTTTTGAAACATCAATCACGCCTCAGAAAAGTACAACTACCCCATTCCCTCCATGGAACAAATATTGAAAATAGTATCGGGGTCTAAAATGTGTTCATTATTAGATGGTTATTCCACATACAACTAGTTTCTAGCTGTAGAGACTAACAGACTTAAGACCACATTTCAAAAGAAGTGGGGCAATTTCGCATTCAAGAGAATGTCATTTGGGTTAATCAACATTGGTGAAAATTTTCAACATGAAATGGACATCTCTTTCCATGGATTGATTGGATGGAGCATAGTGGTCTATCTTGACTATGTAACAATGTTATCCAAACAAAGGTCAGACCACTTACGCCACTTAAAGAAGAATTTTGAGCGATGTTGTAATGATGGGATATCCTTCAATTCCAAGAAAATTATCTTTGCAATGTCTGAGGTTAATATATTGGGCCACATCATTGCCAAAATTGGGATTAAGGTAGACCTAGACAGGGTCAGGACAATCACACAGATTCCCTTCCCAGTGAATAAAAAGTATATTAAGCCCTTCTTGGGAAAAATCAATTTCCTATGGAATTTCATCTCCGACTACGCTCAGATTGTCAAGCCAATACAAGAGATGGTAAAGAATGATGTAATAATTTATAAATGGGATAAAAGAGAAAAGGATGTATTTTCCCATATTAAGTAGGCTATAGTAAAAGCACCCACATTTTACAACCTAGACTTTAATAAATATTTCTTTCTCTACACTTTTTCTTCTGACACTTCTCTCGTCGTTGCACTCGCTCAAAAGGATGAACTAAACGGTGAGAGGCTTGTTTCCTTCATGAATTTGATTCTGCAGGGACCAAAGCTTAACTACCCTGCCGTGGAAAATGGGCTTATGTTGTATACAAGGCGGTAAATAATTTTGAGCCCTATCTATTGAAAAGTCATTTTGTTATCTTTGTCCCACACCCAGCAATCAGATCATTGCTCATTCAACAAGAGTTGGGTGGAAGGAGATAGAACTGGATGACCAAGTTTTAAGAATATGATCTATAAATCAATCTAGTTCACAAAATCAGGGACCATGGTCTTTATCGACTAGCGACAGAAGTAGTAAACACAAAGGAAGAAGAATAAGATCTTTCAAGATGGGAGCAAGAGATTGATATGTACAACATTGAGCGAGTCTCCCCCAATACTAGCAAAACCTCTTGGTACACAGATGTGTGCCAATACCTTGAGCACAACATAGTTCCCTCCCACTTTTTAGCATGGCAGAAGAGGGAACTCAGACTTAAATCATTATCTTATTAGTTGGTGCATGGGGTTTTGTTCAGAAAGCACCACAAATGGAGTACTACTCAAGTGTTTGGAGGCACATGATTCAGAAAAGGTATTGTGTGATCTCCATAACATACCAAATGGGGGACACTTCACAGGAAACAAAAAATAACATAAAACCATGCAGGCCACCTTTTACTAGCCTACATTATTCATAGATGCTCATGCTTACACCTGCAAGTATTCATTTTGTCAGAGGTGTACCAACAAAAGCAAGAAAGCAATCGACCCACTACAACCCATTGTAGTGGAAGAACCTTTTCAACAATGAAGCTTGGACATTATTAGGGAAATTTTCCCACATTCATCATAACATCATCACTACATCCTTACTGCTTCATATTACTTAACGCGGTGGATAGAAGCAGTTTCGCTCAAACAGGTGAATGATCAAGAATTCATTAGCTTTCTACAGCAGAACATCATTTCGAGGTTCTTCATTCCTACTTCACTTATTTTCGACAATGCAACATACTTCTCATTACTAAGACTTTATGATTTTGCATTGCAAAATGGTATTATATTGAAACATATTATTATCTACAGGGGAATGGTCTTATTGAATCCATAAATAAGAACCTAATCTGCATTATCAAAAAGAACATATTCTCTGAGCAACGAAACTGGCACTCCTCTTTTGGTAAATTCCTTATGGGTTGACTAAGTCACATCGAAACCTTCCCTGAACACCTCCCCTTACTTCCTCGTGTACAAAAAAGAAGCCATCCTCCCTCCCAACATCTAATTTCCTTCTCTCCAACTCTCACAAGAATCCCAAGGAAATCCATGTATGTTAGTGCAACGTAGGATGGACACCCTTCAGAAGCTACAGGAAGAAAGGTTGAAAGAAAAAAAAAAAAATTCACTTCACCAAAATCATATCAAGAGGTAGTTCGACAAGAAGTCTATTGGGAAAAGAAACTTCAATGTTAGTGACTTAGTCTTAAAGTGCGATAAACCCAACGAGGACAAAGGCAAACACACTAATTTTCAGTCCCTATGGATTGGGCCATTCACAGTGCATGAAAATCTTAGCCAACACACTTATCGTCTTCAATCACTTGAAGGGTGTTGAGAAATGGCAACAAGAATTCCAATTTAATTTTTCCTTGAATTAAACTATGAATTAAAATCGAATTCTATTCTTATAGAAACTTTTAAATAGTTATTTAAGTTTAATTAACTTAATTAGCTTAGTAATTCTGAGTTGGAAGTCTTTATGTAGTCATGTATATGTTCTCCCTAAATTTTAGGAGTCCAGTATGAGTTTAAATTGAGTTGTAATTAGATAACTCAGTTTACTGAGTTATGGTTTGTTAAATTAGTTCTAACTATTTGTGGATCTAATAGAGGACTAACATTCAGTTGGTGCATTGGTGCATCCACAAGTTTTACTCCAGTTAACTGAAGATTCCCTCATGAGAAACTCATGCATGTTAGTTCAGAGAAAGACCTAGTTGAGACTAGAATGCAAGGATAGTGTACTATCAGTTGTATGATTTACTGATTTGTAAATATCATGCATGCAATCAGGAAGAGGACCTAATTAGGATTGCATAGTTTTGGGAGCATGAATTCCCTTTAAATACGGGTTATTCATCCCAGGAATTACGCAAGGAAACAGGGGCTTAGAAGGCAATGGAAATTGGCTAAGTGTTTACTAAGAGTTGGCTTGTGAGGTAGAGAATTTAGCATACATGTGTGGAATTGTTCTTGTGAGAACAAGCTTTATATCTTCACTAACATTTCTGATTTAATGCAATACAGATAGGCAGGGTTTTGAGCTATGGCCTTCCCCGGGAAAACTTATTGTGGTATGTGTCATTGATTTGTCTTCTTCTTGTTCATATTGTTTTCATAGATCTATGGGCTTCTATTGGTTGAAAGTAGAAGTAGATTATTGTCATGTGATTTAGTAAATTGCATGCGTTTTTGAATCTATAGGAAATTCTACATGGTATCAGAGCTGAATTCAATATACTAGAGGAGATTTTGAAGTTTTTAGTTTTGGGTTATAGGTGAAATTCAAATTTTCAATACATACTTCAGATGGCGTTCTACAGTTTGTGGCTCAAGTATGCCTTGGAAGGCAGCTCGAATTATATAGCCTGGAGGGACAGAATGGAGGTTGTGTTGGAGGATAATGGCTTGAAGGAATTTGTTGATTAATACATTTCTAAGCCAATAGCATCAGATGCACAAACTCTGGTCGAATCGAAGAAGTGTGTGGCAAAGGTGAGGTGAATAATCCTTGAGGGAGTTTGAGACCACATTATCTTGAGTCTCCATGGAAAGGAAACTTTGTATGCTATGTGGAAAGCATTTACAGACTTGTATCAGAACAACAGTGACCAAAGGAAATTGGTACTAAAGGGAAAACTTCAAAAAATCAAAATGGAGAAAGGAAAGACTATTCCAAAATACTTCACCAAGTTCACTCAATGTTTTGATGAACTTGGAAGTGTTGGAATCATGGTTGTTGAGGATGATATGGTGAGTCTTGCTCTTCTGGGACTCCCAAAGAGTTGGCATAGTTATCAAGACTTTGTCAATGTTCAGGAGAAGTTTCCAGATTGGGAATGACTATGGTCGAATTTTATGTTGGAGGAGATCGAGAGGAACACCAAGGGTGGCTCTTCATCAAAGACTGATGATGAAGAGAATTGTGCCTTAGCAACTAAGGTCAAGAAGGGGAAAGAGAAAGGTTCCAATTCCAAATCGGATTCTTTCCATGGAGGTAAGAATAAGGACATGAAAAAATTTAACTGCTTTCATTGTCATGAGTTGGGCCATTTTGCTACAAATTGTCCACTCAAGAATTCCAAGAAGAAGTCCTCAGGAGGAGCAACGGGTCAAGCTTTTTCCTCTCAATCGAATTGGACTTTTCTCTCATTGCATGCATGATGTCATCAATGATGGGAAGTGTATGGTACTTAGATAGTGGAGCTTCATTCAACATGAATGGCTACAAGGAGTTATTCAGTGACCTGGAGGAGAAAGATCTCCAAATGCATATTGAGATGGGTGACAACAGGAGGTATAGTGCTATTGGATTGGGCACAAATACTTTTCAGAGGGAGCATGGGGTTCTACTCACCTTGAAGAATGTTATATATGTGCCCGAGCTGAAGAATAACTTGGTACCAATTTCCATGGTTGAGAATAGAGGCTATGATGTGATATTCTCGAAAGGAAAGGCATTCCTTTGACACATAGCCACGGGTCAAGTAAAGAAGATAGGGATTTGAGTTAAGAATCTCTATAATATGGAGGTAGTGGACTGTGTTTCTTTGAATACAAAAGCAGAGATGGTGCAGAGCTGATATGTTGGCGAATTGTGGCATAGGCGGTTGGGCCACTTGCATCATGGGGCTTTGAAGATCATGCAACAGATCTCCACCTTTTTTCCCAAAGGCACTCTAGAGCAAGTTGATACATCCAAGGGGTGTACTTTCGTTAAATACACCAAGTCTTCCTTTCATGACAGAGACAGTTGAGCAGAGGCTATTCTAGAGAAATTCCATTCAGATGTGTGTGGACCATTCTCGACAACATCCATGGCCAAACATAGGCATTATGTTATATTTTTTGATGACTTTTCTCGTAAATTCTGGATATTTTTCATGCAGAAGAAGGATCAAACTTTCACAAAGTTTAGTGAGTTTAAAGCATTAGTGGAGAAAGAGTCGGCTAAGAAAGTTAGCTCTCTATGGATTGATAATGGTGGTGAGTATGTCTCAAACAAGTTTAAGAACTTATTTGTAGCTGAAGGGATTAAACAGGAATTGACAACACCCCATAACCCTCAGCAAAATGGGGTGGATGAGAGGAAGAACAGAAACATAGTAGAGGCAGTGAGGAAGATGTTGCATGATTAGGGTCTCCCACTACACTTATGGGTTGAGGCATGTAACATGATGGTTTATGTTCAGAATTGTAGCCCATATTGGATACTTGGGATGAAGACACCATAAGAGGCTTATTCTGGTAGGAAGCTAGATATTGGTCACTTCAGGATTTTGGGGTCATCGGTATATTTCCATGTGACCAAATATGCATGGAAGAAGCGTGAGTTGAAAACAGAGTTGGGGATATTTGTGGGGTACACTGATACACCTCACAACTATTGGGTGTACTTTCCAACCAACAAGATGAAAGTGGTTCATAGGGATGTCAAATTTGATGAGCAAAAGGCCACGCAAGTTTCCCTTGAGAGGGAGCTTCAACTACATGTCGTTGAGGAGATTTTAGCTCCTAAGGTTGAGGAGCCTCAGATTGATGTGGAGCAGCCACATGCAGAGAATCTGGGAGTGGAGACATCCACTTAGGCAGAGTCTTCCATAGATGCGACAAAGTGTGCCAAAGAGGCGGATAGATTGTTGTCAAATTCTATAGAGAATGTGGGAGCACCCACATTACAACATAGACAAAGTAGGTCATCTGACATGTATATTTGATACATGCCTCTTATGAGTGGATGTGTTGCGATAAAGCTAGCTTCCTTTGATGAAGCAATGCAGCAGCTAGTTTGGGTTGATGCCATGGTGGAGGAATATGACTCCATAGTTTGTAACAGTGTTTGGATGTCGTCCTAAGACCAGAGGATAAGTCTGTGGTAGGCTCTCGTTAGCTTTACAAGGTAAATCAAGCTATAGATGGAAACCTTGGAGAAGCACAAGGCTCGATTTGTGGCCCGTGGCTCCTGTTGCAAGGTACTCATCGATCAGATCTATATTGGCACTATTAGCATAGATGGGTTGGAAGATACATCATATTGATGTAAAGATAACTTTCCTTAATGGATCGATTGAGGAAGAGGTGTACTTAAAGCAACCTAAAGGTTTTGAAACCTTCGACTGAGTCACATTTATGCCAACTCAAGAGAGCATTGTATGGGCTAAAGCAAGCAACTCATGCTTGGTACACCAGCATAGATAGCTACTTCACTGGGTTGGGATTCAAGAAGAGTGAAGTAGATGTGATGATTAGTTGATGATCTCATACTAACAGGTGATGATTAGTTGATCAAATATTGCAAGGAGGACCTTGCAAGAGAGTTTTATATGAAGGACTTCGGGCTAATGCATTACTTTTTGGTCATGGAAGTATGGTAGGGTGATGGGGATTTGTTTGTGTCTCAAGGAAAGTATGACAATGAGATACTTAGGAGGTTCCGCATAGAGAGTGGAAAGCCTATGGAGACTCCTCTAGTTGGTAAATGGAGGAAGGAGGATGCTACTTTGGGAGAGGTAGTGGAAGTTGTTCTTTAAAAACAACTTGTGTGTTCACTCATGTACTTGGTTAACACACAATCGGATTTATGCTATGCAGTTAACCAGCTTAGTCAAGCAATGGTTAGGCCTACTAAGTTGTATTAGAAGGCAGCAAGGCATGTATTAAGATACCTCAGGGGCACTGATCAATACAAATTATGGTATAGGTGGATAGAGGGAGTGAAGCTTCAAGGCTTCACCATGCAGATTGAGCAGGGAGTCCATCCGACCAAAAAAGAACATCAGGAGGGATTTTCAGTATTGGGTAAGTGGCAATTTCTTAGTACAACAAGAAACAGAGATCGGTTGCACTCAGTTTGGTAGAGGCAGAGTACATGGCTACAAGTCAGGCAGCATGTGAGGCCATATGGATGAGGAATATCCTAGTTGGTTTGTTTGGTCAGTAGATGGATCTAATAGTGATTTACTGCGATAATCAGAGTTGTATCAAACTCTCTAAAATTCTTGTTTTTCATGATCGATCCAAGCATATTGATATTTGATATCATCATCTCAGAGATTGTGTATTGAGGTGGATCATGTTGTTAAAGTACATTCCCACGAAGGAGGAAGATGTTGATATTTTGACAAATGAATTGCCAAGATGTAAATTTGAGTTTCACAGAGATAGGATTGGGGTAGCAAATAATCCCTTTCTTGTTGAGAGGGAGTGTTGAGAAATGACAACAAGAGATTCCAGTTTAATTTGTCCTTGAATTAAACTGTGAATTAAAATTAAGTTTTATTCTCATAGAAACTTGTAAATAGTTAATTGAGTTTAATTAACTTGAATATCTTAGGAATTTCGAGTTGGAAGTCTTTTTGTAGTCATGTATATATTCTCCCTAAACTTTAGGGGTCCGGTATGAGTTTAAATTGAGTTGTAATTAGATAACTAAGTTTACAGAGTTATGGTCCGTTAAATCAATTCTAACTATTTTTGGAACTAATAGAGGACTAACAGTCAGTTGTTGCATTGGTGCATCCACAAGTGTTACTCCAGTTAATTGAATATTCCCTCATGAGAAACCCATGCATGTCAACTTAGAGAAAGCCCCAGTGGAGACTAAAGTGCAGGGACAATGCACTATCAGTTGTATGATTTACTGAGTTGTAAATATCATGCATGCAATTAGGAAGAGGACCTAATTATGATTGTGCAATTTTGGAAGCATGAATTCCCTTTAAATACGGCTTATTCATCCTAGGAATTATGTAAGAAATAGGGGCTTGGCAGGCAGTGGAAATTGTCTAAGTGTTGGCTAAGAGTTGGCTTGTAAGGCATAGAGTTGAGCATACTTGTATGGAATTGTTCTTGTGAGAAAAATCTTTGTATCTTCACTCGTATTTCTAATTTAATGCAATACATATAGGAAACAAATTTAGCTGTGGCTTTCCCCAGGAAAAATTGTTGTGTTATGTGCCATTGATTTGTCTTCTTTTTGTCCATATTATTTTCATTGATCTATTGGCTTCCACTGGCTAAATGTAGAAGTATATTCTTGTCTTGTGCTTTACTAAATTGCATGAGCTTGTAAATCTATAGGGAATTCTACAAAGGAAAGGTTGACTCTCTCCCTGTCAATGGCCAAGACTTACAACATTGTTTTCAATGAAGATCTGGGGTTGTGCCCTACACTGTGTACATAGTCTTTTCTTTTATTGTTTGTTTGTTTATTTGAGTTTGTTTTTCTTTTCATTATGTGAACAAGTGTTGTACATGTAAATGGTTTGGCTTCTAATTATGTGTGCAGCCAAACTATAAAGAGTCTTTTGACACATTAGCATTTGGCTAGCCTTCTGTTCGTCTTCCTTGTGTTGGTTACATATTTTGGTCGATGAAGTTCTGACGGAAAATATGATATGTCTATAAGGAGAGTTTTGGTCCAACCATGAACCCATGTCTAGTCTAGAAACCTTATGCTTGCACTCAGTTTTTATGTTTTGTGTCTTCAAGCTTATCCAACTAGTAGAAACGAAAAAGGGGAAAAATCTAAATGAGTAAACCTAAATTAGAGGTTTCTATATGCTTATCGCAAGGAACAACTCATTCTTCTCTCAATAAGTCAGGATCCCTCTTCCACCCCAAAATAAATAAGTTTCAATGCACAGTTCTCTTTAATATAAATAAATAAAGGCAAAAGAAGAGAAAGGATTCATGTGCAGGGAGATGAAGCAAGAAACTCCGCCGAGGTACTATCTAGTCTCACTAGCAAAGAAGCAATGTTTGTGTTCCTACATGACACCATCGGGGTACTATCCAGGCCTATTAGCAGTGGAGCAACACCAAAGATGAAAAAACGTACTCTAAAAATCTTAAGCTCGTCAGGGTGATGAATCAATACTCCTTGAAGAACTGAGGCCCTGCACAGAAGAAATTAACCAGGGTAGAGAATCTTGAGTTCAACCAATGTGTTTCCAAGTATTGTAGTTGTTGCAACACCTTCCAAAAAAATTCGTACACTCAATTTCGATGCCTTCCTAGGTCTTGTACATTTTTGTTGCAAACATTGAAGCTTATCTCATGAGATTTGTTGTAGTGCTTTGTTCCCTTTTGCATGTTGTTTTAACTGTTTACTTTTGGCATGTTTAGTTGTTGCGCAATATTTCTAAGCCTATTCTAATGGTTTCAAAGGTCTATATTTGTGTATATGATTTGTTCTAACTATTTAAACATCTATCGCACCCATACACAAAGTCCTAAGGATTGTCACATAAGTTTTGTCACAGTCATCCCAAAGTTTATCTTAAGTGTTGCACTTGTTGTATCTTGCCATAAAATAGTCACACAGAGGGAAATGCTTTGTTCATGTGTTCAAATTATCTATGTTTTTGTGTCGTCAAAGTATTATAAGTGTGTGATCACAGTCAAGGTTCATCACAGTTCATCACCTATCTCACTGATCCCACACTTAGCCATTTTCAAGAAAACTTCTCGGCCAAACAACCTATCCCCTACAGGCCTCTCTTGAGCTATGCACTATTCATTCTCAACCCTCTAGTTGTGAGCTTGCTGCTTGACATTGTGTAATACATATTTCATGCCTCCCCGGGCTACTACATTGTGCAGTTTCTATGCCCAGGTCCCGGCCTTGACCTCCAAAATTGTACATTTTTATCCTCCAACCCGGCTTTAAATACGCACTTTGCATCCTCAAGCCTAAATCTCATCCTCTAAGTAATTTAATTGCACATCTATGTAGAATCCCAACCTCCCTTGATTCCCAAAATTGCACAGTTGGCTCTCCCATTATCCATTACCTTAGCATGACCCCATTGGCTATGTAAATTACATAGTATCGTCCTTCAGGCCTCCCTGAGCTATGCACTATGCAGTCTCAGAGCTCAATATTTTCCCTTGGCTACTGGAGTTGCACACTCCGTAGTCATTGAGTCCTTCTTCCCATCCTGTGACTTGTTCTGGGCTCAGTTGATGGATCAAAATGCTTCATCTTAGACTAGGGTATTTTTGGATTGATGGTGTCTCATCATGAGTGAATTGTAGGAATAGGTACCCTATCATGTCATAGAAATATGATGGAGGAGAAGAAGGATGGACGCATGCTTAAATATTCTCTTGTAGCTTAACGAACAAGTTGATCAATCAAGAGAAAGTGAAGGGACACAATTTTGCAACCATTATCCAAGACTGGAGATCATTGAAGATTTTGCATCACCGAGTCATGTAGAGGTGAAGATAAAGCATCTTCAAGAAGATATCCAACACTTAGAAGAAACAATGACTTGACACAGCCACAACATCAAGAATTCCATGTCAGCAGTGTCATGTCATGTCATTTCATGAGTTGTCATGTGCCACATCACTATTATGGATCATGTATATTGTATTCAAATGTATTGTAAAGTGAAAGTCCAAAGGACACACATGGAATGTAAAGATTCATGTAAGTTTAAAAGTCATAGGAAGTCAAAAAGTCATGAGGGTAGTCAAACAATCACCCTTGGTTATATATACTCCCTCATTGTATGAGAAAAGGACATATTTCACCTTGGCTCCTCCCGTAAGGAATTAGAGAGATCAGCTAGTTCTTTGAGAAATAAGGAGTGGCTCCAATGCTCCACTATTGGAGCTAGTGATGTACATTGTAAACATGTGTCTTGGAAATTTTACTTAATAATATAATCTATCAAGGCCAGAACATTCTTCATGCATGGACTATGAATTTTTGTAAGACTATTATGTGGATTTTTGTATTTCATGTTTGCTTTCACATGTGCTAATATAGTTGAATTATTTCAGTTATTGTATTACTTATTGAAAATGTGTTGTAATGGTTGTTATTATTGTCCCATCCTTATGGACTGTTCCGTAGGATATTAGGCAGATATTGCTTTATTTGTTGGTTGTAATTATTGTCACATCCAATGTGGACTATTCCGCTAGATGTTAAATGGACCCTTCTAGTTCATGTGTGTCTCTTCTTGGGTGGTACTATTACTTCTCACTTAGAGGATCACTTTTCTTACCTCTCTGCAGTATAATAACCTTGACATAATTGCAACTAAAGACTCACCAGACATGCCTTCTTTATTTTCGAAGATACCATTGCATCCCTCTCTCTTACTGACAGTTAGAGCCAAGGAAAATCTTTAAAAATTCAGCAATCGGGCCTTTATACCAGAAGGGACTCCTACACCAAACAATGTGAGGTCTAATTGGGACTTCACATCAGAAATATTCCCTAAATGTTGGTGGTTCCAGTATCATCAAAAGGGAGGCAGGGGCTACTCTCTTTCTTTAATAACACCAAGTCTTGGTCCAATTAATAAATGAAATGAAATAAAAACTTTGGTTAGCAAAAAAAGCGAAAAGATATGTGGATTAAGGCCACTTATTTTCCTCCTAGTTAAGCTAAGTATGATGTGAGTTTTGAAATGAGCAAAACAATTTGAAAATATATGTGGATTAGGTCCACTTACTTCCCTCCTAGTTAAGTTATGTTTTGATGCACAATTTCCAAAATAAAAGATGTGCAATTTCCCTACTTACAGTGGTTAACAAAGAAAATTGAAATTCTATCTGAAATAGAAAAAATTATAGGAGTGCAGGAAGGTCACTAAAGGCTGCCACAACACTTTGGAAAAGTGAATTACAATGAAATTTTAAGCTCTTTTTGTGTCTAACGGGTTATGTTTTGCACAATCACAAGACCCACGCAACATCCTACAAAAAGACGAGAGGTTGGCTCGAAAAAATTAAACAGAGTTATTTTCCAGTCGTGCGTAGGTCGAAGGGAGGCCTGCACAATTTTAGAAATATTATGGGATAAAAACACATTGCAATATTAGAAAAAAAAGACCTGCAAAACAATCAATTAGATTAAAAAAAGAAAACAAGTGAAGTCATGATTTTGTATTGTGTGTTTGGTTGCCTATGAGTCCCAAAATCACCTTCCTTGCAGTTGGTTACTTCCTACAAGGAGCATACCAACAAATGAGTGATGTTAGTGAGTTAATATGGACTAACAAAACATTGAATATAATGGAAATAATGCATGAACAAAACTAAACTAAATAACACATAAAATCTTGTGAAGCAAAAGAAACCAGCAAAGGAGTAGGAAAATGATCCTCTTCATTGATTGTTGGTGGTGGAAGAGTTACAAATAAAGTATCAAAGACACTTGAAGAGATGCTCTTGAGCAATAGTGCTCAATATCTCTCAACAAGGATTTCCCCTTTTGAATCTCTTTTTCAATCTTTTTCTCTCTCAAAGAAGCATAGAAACCTCTGTACAATGGTGGAATTCTGCTCACAATGGTATGCTAGATTGCTTTGGAGAGATTTTGGCAGCACAACAATGCAAAACTTCCTCTTGCTTTTGGCTCTCCATGAACTTGTATTTATAGAACTTTTGAACACTCCTCCCATCCTTTGGCTCATCAATGTGGTTGTTTTCCTCACAAATGAGATGAGAGCTACCAACCTCTTGCCATTAAGGCTTATTGGGGCTCAAGGCTCAAATGGTTAGCCCATCATGTCAAGCGGTGAAGTGTTTTTCAAGAAAATTTTCATCCTAAGGTGATGACTATACTTCTCACAATCCTTGAGGTTATCAAAGAAAAAACCATGATGTAGTGAATTTCCATCTTCGATGCACCCGCGAGGATTGATTTATTAATTCAACCTTTAGGAAAGATTTTTATTTTTTCTCTTCATGATGTTTCTAAGTAAAATTGTAACCACAATACAAGTTGTTCACTAACTCTAAGTGTCTTCTTTTGTGTAAAAAAGAGTGTACTTATTTCTCATAATAACAAAGTCCTAGCTCTTTCATACATGCATAAACTTTCTTCGCCAAAAAATACATTATATAGAGGAGAGATAAAGTACTCTATGATCTTCTTGTACATGCCTTTGTACCTCGTGTTCCATAAGATTTTGTAATAGATATGCACAAGTGGTTCTCCTTGAGGAGTCCACTTTAATCCTAACCCTTAAAAGTCGCACTTTTTCACATACTACATCTAAAAGATAAGAATCCATATAAACTCTAAATGATCTCACTCTATAGGAATATTTTTTGCTTGGGAATTTGATTTGAGAGATGATGCAAGCATACTCGCCCAGTTAATTATTGTCCCTTTTGTGGAACATGCATGCATCAAGGGTACCTAGGTTTCCTAAAATCTTTGGGTGTTTTATTTCCCATAAAGTCAGTTCATCATGACAGCCATCATTTGATAAAATTATTGACATATTTTGTCTTGTATATTCCATATGCATTGTGCCTGAACTAATTTGGCTCCTCCTGCCAAGACTTCAACACATCCTTTGTGAATCCATCAAATATGGCTAACCATATTCTATTGAATGTTTCTTGATGCTTGGGAAACTTATAATAATCTTCAAGTTCCACTGCCATAAATGATGCCACAATTTCTTCATTATGACCTTTGACTACACACTACTCTTCATCTATGTGTTGAATAATCCACTCTATTGTCTTTGCACATAGGAATATTGGTGGATGTGCTACAACCTTGTGTAGCCAAGACTTATTTACATTAATGTACACTTGGAAATCCTCCTTATCCTATGAAATATCTTTCCTTGAGAACTTTGAGTAAATGCCTCCCCATGTGAGGTATGTTGCCTTGTCAATATAGAAAATAGTATCACCATGGACAAGAAATTTTGGAGGGTTGTTCACAATTCCCTCTATATGACTTTCTACCCTTCCAGATCTTTTTTTGGATCCTCTTGTGACAGGAGGAACCATCTCTCTGAAAAAAGATGAAATTTAGAGGTAGTCTAAGTTTATTATACCTAACATCTCAAAAATATTCTTCAATGGAACAAATGTAAGATTAGGCCAATGATAATCACTAATTGCACAAGAAACTATCAAGTTCTTGGTCAAGATTTAAGAGGTTTAGCTGGAGGTAGGCTTGTTAGGGATGAATTATTTTTGCAGGTTGCAATTTTAAATTACAAGGGAGGTCACATTTTACAATCATAGTGTCACTAAGGGTTAAAAATGTGCTTTCTGACCTAAAGGAGGGATAAGTATAAAAAGTCACATGTCTATCTCATGGTGTTATCACAATTCATATTTCCTATCGCAAGTTGCATCTCTAGTTAGTGGTGTTATATGGATGTGAACTGTGACTTCAGCGTAGTCACAATTCAAGACTCCAACATAGATTGCATATCCAAATCATGGTTTTCATAAGGATTATATATGTGATTAGCGATATGGGAGAGAGAGAGAGAGAAGGAGAGAATTTTAATCATGGAATTTACTCCTAGTTCCACTAAGGATTATAAATGTGAATTGTGACCTATGGTAGAGATCACATATAATAAAAGAAGATTTGAGTTAGATATGCCTAGGCTCTAAAGATACAAATGTAAATCATAAAATAAGTTGCCAAGTGTGATTTTTTGATCGAATCCTTGAACCTTATTGGCTTAAATTGCAATCAATGAAAAAGGGTTTCTCTATGGACAAACCATAAGGGAATCATGGGACAGAGTCTACATTGTCATGCGATTAGCATTTGCGTAAGAGGATTTATTATTGATGTATGATTGAATGAGAAGCAAATGTTACTCAAATCACTGATATGACCCATGCATTGTAATAATTAAACCCAAAAACACATTTAATTTGTTCCAAACATATTCACACAAACCCAAACAAATTCATACAACCTTATGATTAAATTGCACAACACTAGTCAAGATTATTTTATGCTTAGTCATTCAATATAGAAGTTACAAGATTCCTAAATAAAATTTAGTGCAAACCTAGGGAAGAAACCCTTGGCATAGGAATGATGAGCTATGGTTCGAGGACATAATTACTAACTCTTGGATTTTAGAAGAGAATCGAGGATAAGATTTTGGGCATGTTTGATCTCCAATTAAGGATTGAGTGTAGGTTAGGGTATATGCGCAAGGATTTAATCAAGCTAACAGTTGTAAGTGAAGATTAGGTGAACAAATGGCGGGAAAAGAAGTGAGTGAGCAATATAAGTAAGGAGGTCTGGGAAGGTGAGTCGATTCAACAATTGGAAATTGAGCAAGAAATAATGATGACAAAGAGAAAGTGTTAGTTACCAGAAGTTCGTGATTGCACCAGCTATCCGGACGAGAGGTTCCTACACTCATTAGTGGAGGTAGAGTGAAATGGAAAAGGGGGAGGTGAATTTTTTATATCATCATAGACACTTACATGGGATTTCATAATTTAAAATTGTGCTTTGTTTTTATCGCATGTGCCAGAGACAACTAGGACACAAGTTTAAGTGATACCAAAAATCGCAATTTTTGACTACAATGTTGAGGAAGGTTAATACTATGACTTTTGACTATGCCTTGTTGCAATTTAAACCTATAGTGTGAATTTCAATTTTATACCATAGTCTCACTGAGCACTATATATTTGACTAGCGATAAAGGAACGAGGAGAAACAAGCTTAGCTAGAGATAGTTGCAACTCACTTTTCTATATCACAATGACAAGTCTATGTAAACTTAAAATGTGGTTTGCAAATAAAGTAGGAAAAGTCTCAAAGCCTTAAGTCTTAGCTCACCTAAGAATGTAGTGAAACCCTAGCTAGGTTAAGTAAGGAATTAAACCTTAAGAAACCATAGGAAAAGTGTGAAAATAAGTTGAGTAAAGGGGGTCTCCAAATTTTGAAAAGGTCAAAAATTTACATTTGTTGTAGCTACAATAGGGTTTTAACATAATTATGCAATACTCCATCCAAAATATCTTCAACATATCAACCACATACTTTCCCTACCCAAGGATTATCTCTCATAGCCACTACCATAACTCCAATATGAAAAAGTAATGCATCACCCTCATACCCTCCATCTCGAACTCTAAAGCAAGGTACTCCACAGACATATCTAGGCTCTCAGATCCCATTAGAAAGATATGATCCAAATATAGCACCATTATAAGAGGATTATCACCAATAATTCACTGCCACAAGTTGGAGTTTCCTCACTCTTGGTGAAGCCCAATCCTAGCAGATAGCCATCAATCCTTAAGTACCATGCTCTAAGTGCTTTCTTAAGTCTATACAATTTTTTATTCAACTTGCATGTATGGAATCCCTCCCATGCACCTCAATGGGACAGATGAATATTTATTATCTCAACAAAACAACGAGGCAACTGACCCATACCAAAACATTTAGATAAATCCTCAATAACTAGAATTCAATCCAACTCACATAGTATTTCTCTTAAAATATTAGCAAGAGATAACAATGCCTTAGAAGGACTTTCTACCTAACATATTATGATCTTTCTAATCCATGAGGCTACTTAATCTACATCTATTCCTCAATGTCCCAATTAAGGAATGTTTTCTTCACATCCATCTCATGTATCCCCCACTTCATCTATAAAGTAACGAAAATAATAGCCCTAATAGATGCATATCTAGTGACAGGACCAGATGTATCCTCATAGTTTAATCCCTCCTTTGAGAACACTCTCACTACAAACCTCACCTTATACTTTTCAAAGTTGTCATCAACAACATGCTTGATTTTATATATCCATCAGGAAGTGACCATTGATTTCCTTTCAGGCCTTGATACAATCTCCTAAATTTCATTATTTATGATGGAGTTGTACTCCTTAACCATGGCATCTCTACAAACCTATTGGTATATTTCCTCATACCAAATAGAAGGTTTAGACTCATTGATTTTTCTCATTCAGACCATGTAGCTAGGAAATCTCTTTAACGGTATACTCTATATAAAGGTATTTCTAGGAGCCTCCACATGATCCTATGCATATCTAAAGGTTTGTTTGGCACATCTCAGTCTCCTCCTAATAGATCTTGGAGGAACCTCTCTCTCCTCCTCCTGATTAGAATATTGAGTCCCATCTACTAATGCTACTGGCCCTTCCTAAGCCTAAATCCTCTTCCATTATTGGATATACCATGTGACCTTCTAAAGGACCTCCCCTCCTCAAATATGAAATCTAATCCTCTATGCTAAAAAGTAAATCATGTAGGTCTTTGAAGTCTCATTGTATCGAAAAAATATCCCCTTCTTTGTTGAGGAGTCGAGCTTAGTCCTTTTCTATGAAGGTATGAGGAAATAAAATGCACTACCAAAGATGTGAAAGTAGCTCACCTTCATTTTCACTCCTACGAAAGCCTCATTAGGAGTCTTGTCCTCAAAAACATTGTGAGGATAGATATCAAGCAAATAGACATCCATGTTGCATACCTATTTTTATCTCCAAAAGATGATCACCTAGCATTTCTAACTAGGTGGATCGAAATACACCATGTGGATTTAATTTTACCATAGTAAAATCACTTTCATTGTGGAAAATAATTTAGTAAACCACTTTTATTAATTATTTTTCTGATTTAAATTGAAAAAACCCCATGAGAATAATTAGATAATCATTTATTTATTTAATTTTCTATATGAATTATTATTAAATCATTATTTAATAGTTATTCCTTGTCACATTTGACTAAAACCCTTGGGAATATTTAAATAAATCATTGTTTATTTAAATTTCCTTATTTTTGTTATTAGAATAATTATGAAATCACTACTTAATATTATTTTGATTTCAAACCTTTCTTGTTTCTCACAAAATAGTAAAAAATCATTTTATTTGTTAATTATTTCTAAATAAAGGAATTTAACCATTTTAAATTCCTTTTCTCTCTCCAATAAATATAATAAAGTATTCCAAGTAGTTAGATCTGAATTTGGGCAATCATATTTTATTATTCTCCATTTTCGAGATTAAATCCATGATTTTCTATATTAAGAGGATTTTTCATTCATTCCTCACCATGATCATTATCATCGTATACATTATCGTCATTTTCTTGAGCTCCCATTTGAGTTCTTAATTTTCTTTGGGTTTTCCATACGATTGAGAGAGAGAGTTCTATTTCTGAAGCATCAAGGATACCAAAGGACCCATCCTATGGAGGGGGAATTACAGATCAATCTGTAGATCTCCTTCACCGGGTGTTATCCATAAAGATTTATTCCTTTAAAATTGTCTTTCCAATTGGGTTATTATTCTAGATACATGATTTTTCTATTATTTATTTTGGATCTTGTTTTCTTTTATTGCAGATTTTCCATTTGTATTGTAGATCTAGAATGACGGAAACCATCAAATTGTTACTAGGGTCGCTTGTCACCTAGTGACTTAAGTGAAGATTTTTGGTACACCTTCCAGGAATTTTCACACTAACACCTATGCCCACAAATTGAATGGCATTTTCATCTCCCTCTTAATCCCTAATTCCTTGTATAAATTATTAGATTCATTGGAGGTCTACTCACCCTCATTATCCGACCTTGGTATATTGATCTTCCTCTCTATCTAATTTTCCACAAAAGCCTTGAAATCTTAAAACAGACTATAAACCTCATCCTTGGTCTTAATGAAGTATATCTAAGTTCTCTTGTAGAAACCATCTATGAATATCATGTAATATAAATTCCCAATCATAGAATCCACTAACATAGGACCACACACATCTAAATGTATAAGACCCAACACTTCCTCTCTATCTAATTTTCCACAAAAGCCTTGAAATCTTAAAACAGACTATAAACCTCATCCTTGGTCTTAATGAAGTATATCTAAGTTCTCTTGTAGAAACCATCTATGAATATCATGTAATATAAATTCCCAATCATAGAATCCACTAACATAGGACCACACACATCTAAATGTATAAGACCCAACACAACCTTGGACCTCCTCTCAAAGCAACCTTGGCATAGTTTCCAAGCACATGCCATGTACACATGATCCTAATCTACACCTAACTTTGGAAGACCAATTACCATCTTCTACAAAAATGGTAAAGCTCTATAATGCAAGTGATCCATCCTCGTATGCCACAACTCACACAGGTTATTATTGTCATGTGTTAGGGCTTGTATTGGTTCCCCTCTAAACAAGTACATGCTACCCTCTCTAGCTCCAATCACTCTCCTTGAGCTAAGGCCGGATCCCCTTAGCCTAACATGTAATTTTCTACTTTTAAAGTAAACCTTAAACCCCTTCTCCATTGTAGCTGACAGTGAGATTAAATTATTCTCAAGCCTTGGTACATACATCACCTCACTCACCTCCATTGGACTTCCAAAATCCAACTGAAACTATATGGTCCTGGATCCCTCTACTACATACTTAGTATTGTCTCCAAGCTATTCATATAGGTCTCTCTACTCCTTTGAAATACTATTGACGATATCTCAAGATCCCGTCATGTGGCGAGATGCTCCATTGTCCATGAACCACACCCCTTATGTGACAATGCCAAAAAGGAAATACACCAACAAAAAACATTTCTCAAAATTTGTGGTAAATCATTCATCTATGTAGATGCTTATGTAGGTGTGTTTCTCTAGTTACCCTTCACTTCTTGACCAGCAAGTGCAAGGTTCCCCTCACCCCAACTCTTATGTCATCCACTAGACAACCAATCCTCCCAAATTTCCTTATGAGTGAAGTCATCCCATAGTATACCCTAATCAAGTATTTTTTGTCATTCTATAACACTTGTCACAAAGGTAGCCAATTTCGTTCTGACCCCACTCAAGGCTATCGTTACAATATCCTCATTTGACATGGCTACCCAAAAATCTCCAACCTCATCTCGAACTTGTTAAATCCTAGTGAGATATGATTCCATTGTGTCTAATCTAGTCATCATAGTGTTCCTTAACTTTTTCGTCAACGCCATTTTCTAGTTCTAGTTATTACTTAGTATAAACTCATCAGAGAAATCCACAACTCATTGGAACTCTTCTTTCCTGATATGTAAGGGATCACATGATGCTTTACCACATCCATGATGATATGTTTGACTTTCATATCCTCCAAATTATGGGTGCTAATGTTGTATCATTTGTAGGAGGCATAGGTTGAGTTTCTACTCCCATAAACTATGCTCCATGAGAATCATCCCTATTCTCTCCTTCCATGGAATAAAATTAAATGCCCTTTCTAGTTTAGCAATAGCACTATAAAACCCGTATCATCCCTTCTTTCTAACTTTCAATCGTCCAAAATGAATATCAGCTTTCAATCTAACAAATTAAAACTATAATTGATTTACAAGAAGACAATCCAACAAACTTTGATCTGGTGGAGAACGCTTTCCTACGTTACAGGTCATGTGAAAGACATATTAGTAGTTCACAACAAATGTAGCATTAGATACCAAATGATGTAGCATTTTGTGGCACAAACGTAGCTCCAGACTCCTATGTGTAGCTCCAAGTTGAAGATGTGCCTATTATCTGTATTTCTTCTGGAAATTTGATTTGTTTGCCTATTCTAACAATCATAGAGACCTGATTTATAGCTTCTTGACTAAATCAAGGATTTTCCACTAGATTTATATTCCCAAATGTGTGGCTGACCAAAACAATGATCGCATAGGGTTGTGTCAAATTAATTGAATCAAAATCATGTCTCTTCTCATTGATTATATGAGACCTAGACTATGTGAGGGAAGGTTGAACTAACTATATCACAAATTTGTTGTCTCCATGTAAAATTGAAACATCACTCTGTTGACTAAAATCGAAAACATTGATGCACATGAAAAAAACAGAGTATTTCCCTTCGGCCTTGATAGCTCTATTACAATATTTTTATACATAGGAAAAACAACATATATCTATTACAGCCTTCAATGGATCTATTACATTACTACACTCCCTATTTTTTCTTCCACTCACCCTCTCTCTTGGCATCAATCAACAAACAAATCCTTAAGTAACTGTCTCCTACTACAATTGAAGGAATTTTCTAATTTTTAAGAAATAATGTCCTAATTTAACTTAATGACTTGGCTACTTGGCTTGATCTCCTTGTAGGGACGATCGACTTGCCATTTATTCCTAATTTCCTCATATTTTTAGCATTGAACTAACTACTTACATAATTAATAACTATTAAGAACTTAATAATCAATTTTCTTCTCCACTCCTTATTAACCACAACATGTGATCACATTATCGCATTGTTGGTTGGGTCTAGATGCTCCTGCATCAGACTTCAAGGTAGGAAAAAGATTGTTCCATCATGTCTTCTAGATCCACTTGATACCTATGTAACTCTGTAGCTGTCATCCAATTGGCATCTTCATCTAGCTTCCCCTTCCATTTAAATAAGTATTGATAATATGTTTGGCCTCTTGTCTTCATTGCTACTCTTTTATAAAGAATAGCTTCCACTTCTTTCCTTATTGTCTTCGACATTTTCTCCTCCCATTTTGGGGTCTTAATCTTCTTTTCTGTCAACTCATCTTGTAGCTCTTCCTCTGACTCCTTGTATGGGTACAAATTTGCAATGTTGAAGATTTGTGATATGCCAATCCGTTCTGGTAGCTCAACCTCATAGGCATTGGTTGAAAACTTCCTCATTATTCTACACGGTCCTATCTTTTACATCTTTAATTTGTTATAATTCCCAACAGGAAACCTTTCCTTTCTCAAGTATACTATGACTAGATCATCCACTTGGACTTATTTTTCTTTCCACTTCATATCAACTCTTTGTTTGTATTTTTTTTTTGCTTTCTTGTAATCTCTCTTTAACATCTTCTAGTAGTTTTTGCATCTACTCTACAAACTCTTTTGCCTTTGCACTCCTTATCTCCTATTTGCCCAAATTTCTAAGCTCATATACACCTCTTGGATTCATCCCATAAGCAATCTGGAATGGACTCATCCCAGTACTCCGGCTAGGATTATCATTATAAGAAAACTTAGCTTGTGCAAGTGCTAAATCCAACTGCTTAGGATTTTGATAAACTAAGCTCCTCAATCCATCCGTTTGAGGATGAGAGGCTGAACTAAAACTAAGATTTGCACCTCGTTTCTTCCACAGAGTTCTCCAGAAATTGCCAACAAACTTTGCATCCTTGTCTGACACAATACTTATACGCAACCCATGTAACCTTACAACTTTTGAAAAAAAACAGATTAGAAATATGAGTTGCATCACTAGTCTTCTTGCATGCAATGAAATTATCCATTTTAGAAAATCTATCTACCACAACATAAATGGAGTCATTTCTTCTTTGACTTTTTGGCAAACCCAAAATAAAATCCATACTAATTTCATCCCATGATCGATCTGGTATTGGTAATGGATGGTGCAGTCCTATGTTTTGGGTTCTTCCTTTAGCATGCTGACAAATCCTGCACTTCTCAACAAATCTCTTAACATCAGTTTGCATTTTTGGACAGAAGTAAAAAGCATTTACATGACCAAAGGTTTTGTCTTATCCAAAGTGTCCAAATAAGCCTCCACTGTGTTTGTCCTTAATTAGGTTTTCCCTCATAAAAAATTTTGGAATACACAACTTGTTATCTTTAATCATCAAACCTCCTTGGATGAGATAATCCAACCACTGACTTCTATTGTGAATTGTTGGATTTTTCACAGCTACATAATTGTCTTTAAATTCTGCATCTCCCTTATACATGTCAACCATTTCTTCAAAACCTGCAACACCAATTTTTAATTCTTGCACAACTAAATTCACTCTACTCAAAGCATTAGTGACTTTGTTCAACTTACCGCATGTGTGCTTAGTCACAAAAGTAAAACTCTACAAAAACTCCACCCATTTGGCATGCTTCTGGCTCAATTTCGGCTAATTATTTATGAATTGTAATGCATGATTATCACAATATAATATAAATTATTTTGGTAATAAATAATGTCTCCATTTTTTTCAAAGCTTTCACAATAGCATAAAACTCCTTGTCATAGGATGAGTATTTTGTTTAGCTTCATTCAATTTCTCGCTGAAATATGCTATTGGTCTCTGTTCTTGACTTAAAACCACTCCAATTGCAACTCAACTAGAATTAGTTTCAACTTGAAAAACTTTCTCAAAATTTTGCAAAGCTAAAACTGCCTTTTCTGTAATTTTCTTCTTCAGTAATTTAAAGTTTCAGTTTGTTGCCTCTATCCACCTAAATGGTTGATTAGTCTCTTTGATTATTTCAATAATGGGTGCACAAATTTGACTAAAGCTTCTGATAAATTTTCTATAGAAACTAGCAAGACAGTGGAAGCTTCTTACCTAAAATATGTTTTTTGGAGTTGGCCAATTCAAAATTGCTTGGACTTTCTCTAGGTCCATTTTTAGACCTTCTCTAGAAACTAAATCCCAAATAGATTAGCTCTTCCTTCATAAAACTACATTTCTTCAAATTTATTAGTAGCTTCTCTTTCTGCAAAGTTTTTAGAACTAACTTAAAGTGTTCTAGATGCTCTTTTTTACTTCGACTAAAAACCAAAATATCATCAAGATAAACAATTACAAACTTTCCATCATACTCCTTCAAAACTTCATTCATTAATCTCATGAATGTGTTGGGTGCATTAATGAGTCCAAAAGGAATCACTAACCATTCATACAATCCACTGTTTATTTTAAACACAGTCTTCCAATCATCCCCTTCTCTAATTCTTATCTGATGATGACTGCTCTTCAAATCTATCTTGGTAAAATATTTTGATCCACTCAAGCAAACCATTAAATCATCCATGTGTGGTAAAGGAAAACAATACCTGATGGTGATTTTGTTGATGGCTCTGGAATCTGTGCACATGCGCCATTCACCACCTTTCTTTGGAATAAGTACTATTGGTACATCACATGGACTAAGGCACTCTCTGATCAACCCCTTATCCATCAATTCTTGCACTTGTCTCCTGACTTCTGCATTCTCCTGAGGACTCAACTTGTATGATGCTTTATTCAGAAAACTTGCTCCAGGGATTAGATCAATGTGATGACTAATACTCCTGATGGGTGGTAATGCATTTGGCAACTCATCCACAATAATATCAGTAAAATCATTCAACATATTTTTTATTTCTTCAGATAAATCATCTAAGTTTGTGGAAGTCAAAAATTACCTTAGGTCTCCCTATGACGGCAAAATGTATCTTTTCATCCTTCTTGACTTCTTGCAGCAATTCCTTCCCACTCATCATCATAACATTGTTTATAGACGCATCTTTGCCTGCTTCATCCTTCAATGGCAGCAGTGTGTGTTTATTTCCATCCTTCTCTAGAGTGTAAGTGCTTCTTCGACCATCATGCATAGCTTTCTAATCAAACTTCCAAGGTCTTCCCAACAATATGTGACATACATCCATTGGCATAACATCACATAATATCACATCATTGTAAGTACCAATCTAGATCTCTACCTTGCATTATTCTGCCACAATAAGTTGATGTCATTTTTGTAGCCACGATACTTAGTAAGGAGTAGGGTGTATTGTTTGTGAGAATAATTTCAACAAAATCACATAAAAAATCATTTGTCGACGCGTTTCGAACCAACCAGTGTGGTTCATCGTGAGGACAAGTTGATATTAATAAATTAATTAATTAATTCTCAGATTATAAGCTAGCCAAAAGTTAATATTAATGATAATATTATTAACTACTATCTCTTAATAATAAGATAGTAGTTTATATTTTTATTACTTTATCTTAATAGTAATATGAATATTAATAATATTAACATTAATAAATAAATTAATTAATTAAATATATAATAAAATAAAAATAATAATTTCCTTAGTTTTAATTAAGGTCTAGATTTAAATCTTACTTTTAATAATAGGATATAATAATAATATTTACCATTATGATAAATTTAAATAAATAATATTTATTAATGATATTAGTATATTGGAAATATTAAGGTTATTATTAATATAGTAATTAAGTATAAATTAATATTTTTTATTAGGTAATATGGTAAATATGATTAAATAATATATATTAATAAGATTTAATAATAGGAATATTATTAAATATACAAATAAATAAATATATAAATAAAATAAAAATTAAAAATTAATTTTAATTAAAATTATAGATATAAATATTACCTTTAATAATTTAAATGTTAGGTTTATATAATTAATATTACCACTATTTAACTCTTAATAAATAATATTATTGATAATAAGATTAATATAATTGATAAAATAAAAAAAGAAATTATATAATGGTAAATAATTATATTAAATATTTAATAATATTAATTTGTTAATATCATATAATTAATAAAATAATATATTATATATACTATATCTATCTATCTTTACTATTTATCTAATATATATATATATATAATTATTATATAATATTATATATAATATATATATATAATATAATTAAAATGATTAAATAAAGAATTATATAAATGGTTCCTTTCCCCTGGGCTTGGTCAAACCTAGCCGTAGGTCCTATTAACTGTACTCGGGAAAATTTAGCTGTTGGAATGGCCTGTTGTCCCCTATTTAAAAACTTATCGCTCAGATTTTGGATTCTTCAAACTGTCCTGACGATGAACCACACTGGTTGGTTTGAAACGCGTCGACAAATGATTTTTTATGTGATTTTGCCGAAATTATTCTCCCAAACTTTGTGACTGTCATAAAATGCATTCATAACCAACATATAACCAACAAAAATATCAAGAATATAACAACCATATAAGCCACATATAAACGAATATATTTACCCATACAAATACTAAGGAGAAAAAGAAGTCTACTTGATGATTTCATAAGTCGACCAAGTATGGGACTTCCACGAACCACATAATTGTAGACTAGGTTGAACCAAATATCTCATGAATGTGGAATCTCATGAAAGAAATCAATCAAAACCATCGAGGACTTCTAGAGGCCAAACCACCTCAATCCTTAATCAGTGATTCCACCTCACGGTCGAACATCACAAACCCTCACCACATTGGTTTCTACCCAAGCAGTCTAAGGCTCCAAAGTGTTTGTTCCAACCAAGGCTTCCAGGACTAGTAACTCAACACAGAACTATTATCGAGCTTCCAGAATTTTTTTCCAACCAGGGTTTCCAAGGATAGTAACTCAACCCACCAAGGGCTTCCAAGTATTTTTCCAACCAAGGCTTCTAGGGCTAGTAACTTAACCTAAGATGTTACAAGGCTTCCAAAGTGTTTGTCCAACCAAGGCTTCTAGGAACTAGTAACTCAACCTACAGCGAAAGGCACTAGAAAAAAAAAAAGTAAACCCACAACACCATGACTATCAAAGAAATGGCAAGGCTAGGCAAATGCATTGTCAATATAAACAATCCTCCATGCCAATGACATATCATAACCAAGAAACCACATGCATATGTCATGCATACCAAAACTAGTGAGTAAACCATACATGAAACTTGTTACCTGTAAGAAAAACTCATTGTATTTGTTGATCCTAATGTCCTCTCATGCTATCCTACTCTTTTGTTTCCTTCTCGCTCCAAAAATCCAAGTATGTCACACTCCCCCAAGAGTTCTCGAAGAAAACTTTAAGTATCTAAGAGTAAGAGAGAGAGAAAGAGAATAGAGAGGGAGCTCCAAAATTGAACTAACCAAAAGCCATGAACTGATCCTCACAAGCCTTTTTATTAATGAGGCCTCTATTTTCTTCATTTTTCCATTATTTTCCTTCAATTTTCTCCTCGCATGCAACTTGTGACCTTTCACCTTCATTTTCTCCTAATTTTCATTATTTTCATAAATAAATGCCAATAAATGTCATTTTCCTTTCCAAAGCCTTAGTCATTGTCTTTTCCAATTTCCTTAACCATTAATTAGTCACAATTGATCCCCATCACTATGTTTTTTCCCAACATTCAGCTTCGAATTTGTGTCCCATGACCAAGGTCTTATTTTACCTTTATTAATTTTTACATGGAATTTTGACCAAGGCTGTTACAGAACCCTCCCCCTTGGGGGAACACCATCCTCAGTGTTCAAAAACACATACAACCACAAAACTATTGTAAACAAAACATACTTCCCATGGAGCTTTATAACTTAGCTTGTTGCAGTAGTTACAATGATCAACCTTCTAAGAAGCAAACCAACATGACAAAATAACAACATTACAATCATAACGACATGACACCCATACTTCCTATTGGATCTTTATAGCATAGCTCATGGAAATACCAAAACATATACCAAAACATTCGCTTAACCAACAAATATATAAGGATACATATCCCGTATATGATCTGCCATCTCCCATGTAGCTTCATCAGGCCCAAATTATTTTCACTGCACTTTCACCTACTCGATTTTTCTGTTCCATAGCATGAGCATCTTTCTCTGCAAAGCACATTGAGGTTCCAGCTAGAATTCTCCTTATGGCTTCACCTGCAATACAGAAAAGTCAATCACATTATCATCATATTTAACATACTTCTTAAGCAATGACACATGGAAAACATCATGGATTTTCATTGTCAGAGGCAATACAATTCGATAGGCTACTGGCCCAATCCTCTCAAGAATCCTAAAAGGTCCACAAAACCAAGTTTCCAACTTGGCACATGATCCAATCTACAAGGAGCTCTTCTTCAGCTTGATGCACAAGTATAGCTGCTCCCCAACCTAAAACTCCTTAAACAATATGTTCTAATCTGCATATCTCTTCTACCTATCCTATGTTTCTTTTAAATTCTTCTTGATTACCTACATTTCTTGTTCCATTTTTGCTAACATGTCTGGTCGAATCAATACCCTATTAACTAGATCACTCCAATTAATGGGAGTATTGCAACTTCGTCCATATAATGCCTCAAATGGACTCAACCTCAAAGATTATTGATACCCATTATTGTAAGAAAACTCTACCAGTGGAAGATACTCTTCCCACTTTCGCTGCTGGTGCATCACATACATCATTAACATGTCCTCTAATATCCTGTTGACCCTCATTGTTTGTCCATCTGTTTGCAGATGATAAGTTGTACCGAAGGCCAACTCTATACCTAAACCTGCAAACAACTCCTTTCAAAACTTGGAAGTGAACTTTGCATCCCTATCTGACAAAATCTTATGTGGAGCACCATGCAATCTCACCACATCTCTGATGAAAACTTTTGCTACATCATTCGTTGTGTATGTAGACTTTACTAAAATGAAGTGCTCTACCTTTGTCAACCTGTCCACCATAACCATGATGGAATCTTATTGCCTAGCTGTCCTTGAAAAACCTGTAATAAATTCCATGCAAATGACCTCCCATTTCCACACTGGAATTAGAATTAACTGTAGTAGTCCACCTGGATGCTTACATAATGCCTTCACATGTTGACAATCTGAGCACCTATCCAAGAACTTTGTCACATCTCTCTCCAAATTCCGCTAATAGTAAAACTTCTTCACTATTTCTAGTGTCTTTTGATAGCCTAGGTGACCTGAATATGGTTTCGCATGAAACTCCTTCAAGATCACCTTCTTAAGCTCACTGTTGTCTATCACATATATCATGTCCCTAAACCTGACCAATCTATCTGTCATGAGACAATAGTCCACATCCTGTGCACCTATAACTGCACCTATACATGTACATGTACCACTGCATGTTCTTGTATTTGTACCTATACTTGTACCTATACTCTGTTGCAATCTATGTCTAAGCTCCATATACTTGACATCATGTTGACCTACCTGCAAGTTCTACCCTATAGATCTGTCCCATAGGAGCTCATAGTTGCTATATGATTCACCTGTATCTGCCTGCTAAGAGCATCTGTAACCCTAATCTATTTACCTTTAATATACCTAATCTCAAAATCAAACTCACTAATCGTGGCCAACCATCTAGCTTTCCTAGCATTCAAATATGGATGGTCAAATAGATGCTGCAATCCACTGTGATTACTCATCAATACAAATCACCTACCAAGAGGATAGTGTCTCCACATCTTCATTCATGAATGATAATTTCCAACTCAATATCATGTGTCACATAGTTTTGCTCATGCTCATTTAGTTTCCATGAATCATATCTCACTACCGATCCTTCCTGCATAAGGACTCCACCAAGCCCTCTCTTGCAAGCATATGTACATACCACAAACTCTTTTTCTGGATCTGTAATCTTTAATATTCGAGCATGTGTCAAAAACTACTTTAACAACTCAAAATTGGTTCACAATCCTCATTCCATTCAAACCTCTTTCATTTCCTTTGCAATGATGTGATATGATAAGCAATCTGGGAGAATTTCCTGATGAACCTCCTGTAATACCCTGCTAAACCCATGAAGGACATTACCCCATACACATTTCTTGGAGCTACCCACTCCATGATAGCTCTTACCTTTTCTAGATCCATTGTTATGCCTTCCTTGGAAACCACATGTCCCAAGTAATGTACCTCAGTCTGAAAGAAACTGCAATTGTTGAGCTTAGCATACCACTGAATACTATTGCTAAGTGTTCGACATGCTCTTATCTATTTTTAGAATATACCAATATATCATCAATGAACACAATAAAAAACTTGTCCAAATAAGGACACAACACATTATTCATCAAGCGCATAAAAGTAGATGGAGCATTAGTCAAACCAAATGGAACTACAACAAACTCATAATGTCTGCACCTGGTCCGGAAAGTTGTCTTGTGAATGTCATTTTCTTTAATGCGTACCTAATGATATCCAGATATCATATCAATCTTTGAGAACATTGTTGCTCCCTTCAACTGATCAAATAAATCATCAATCATTAGAGACGGATACATGTTCTTGATAGTCACTTTGTTCAACTCTATGTAATCAATACATAACCTAAGAGTACCATCCATCTTCTTCACAAACAGTACCAGTGCGCCCCATGGTGATACATTGGGCCTAGTGTATCCCTTCTCAAGCATCTCCTTCAACTACAACTTCAACTCTACCAACTTCGATGTGCTCATCTTATAAGGTGCCTTAGATGTTGGTGTTGCCCCTGGTACCAACTCAACAGAAACGTTTTCTTCCCTATGAGGTGGCAAATTTGAAATATCTGTAGGAAATACATCATGAAACTATTTTAGAACTAGGTAGCTGCTCAAAACGTATGCACCCTCAACTTCCTTACCTTTTTTAGTATAAATATGCACTGCAAATAAAACACACCATTTCCTACCACTACACTTGGCCTGCATAGTTGTCACCATTCTCATTGATGTTGCTTTACCGTGCAAGACTCTTTGTTCCCCATTGTCATCCAGACACTCAATAGCCTTTTCATAATAGTCCACCTTGGTCCTATGAAGATACAACCAATCCATATCCAATAACATATTGTATGATTCCAATAGTAATACGTTTAAATGTGCTAAGGTAGGCACGCCATTCAAATTAAATGCACAAGCTCTTACCCAATGATGAACTCGCTTATTTATATCTATAGCCAACTGCACTAACCAAGACTCTGCATGTACTTATTTATTCAAACCACACTTATCCACTAGGTCAGGATTAACATAACTATAATTAGATCTAAGCTCAATCAAAATAGAAACAACTTGATCACAAAGTTTATTGTCCATCTCGATAATAGATGCTTAGTGATCTTCCTTCCTGTTATCTAGCGTTGCATAGATTCTAGGAATGCTCTATCGAACATTCCCAACCTTTTGCCCCTCCTGGGCACTGTAAATATATTGTCTACCACCCTAATGATGTGGGCAATCTCTCTTGCGATGCTCTCCTCCACAAGTCCAACATTGCAAAGTCTTCCAACCTTCATCCTTATTCTTCTCCTCATATTGAATTCCCTGTCTTCTTTCAGATACATTGAATTTCTTAGATGGAATTGCATTCTCTTTATTACTTATACCCTAAGGTCTTGCTCGCTTCTTGTCCCATTTTCCTTGTTCTTTACATTACCTTTCAATCCGGCTTATTCTCAAATATGTGCTTTGATTTCTCATAGCAATGCTTTAGCTTCTGGATGGCCTCCTCCAATGATCTAGGCTCATCAAACTCAATCCTGTCTTTGAATTCTATCGACAACCCACTTATGAATCTTTGAATCTTGGCCTTCTCCTCCTTGAGGTAAGGCACATACCTCAACAACTCCAGAAATATGCTAGTGTACTCCTCATCGTTTATAGATCCCATCTTTAGCTCATAAAATTCCTTTGCCTTGTCATCATAGTATCTCTCTGATACATACTTCTTCTATAATAGCCTCTCGAACTCACTCCAAGCCAAATCCTCCTCATAAGTATCTCTTACATTCTTTACATCTTCCCACTAGATATCTGCTATACTTATAAGACTGGATGTAGCTATTATGGCCTTCATGTTATCTGAGTAATCGTGCAATCTGAAGAACTTATTCATTCCAAGCAACCATGCTTCTTCATCTTGTGGATTCTTCATATCTCCATCAAATGTATGTGGCTTTTCTTTCTTAAACTCATCTAGAAAATATCCCGTGTCACTCCTCTTGTAAGGATGATAACGATGACGATCATAGTGCCTATTAGAACCATAACTAGAATAGTACATGTGTCTGTCACCTCGCCTATCCGGAGTGTCCAAGAACCTTCCATATCTGATCGTGTCATCTCTATATGACATCTACCCACTAGGAGACCTACTACCATATGCCCGATTAGTTCTTTCCTCTTGTCCATGACTAATCTGAAGTGGCCCCTGTCACTGAAATTTTGACAAACTCTAAAGGATTACTTCATTAACCTCTACCTTTTTCCCCTTTTCCTATGCGATATTTTCATTACCTACTTTGTAACTCCTTATTTCTGCCTTTAAGCTTCTCAATATGTCTGCCAATTCAGAAGAATTCCCAACACCATGTTGCTCATCTGATCCATAAGGAAAATCTCGTGAATTATAGTCTACCATCTTGCTAGTCATCTTGATCAATTTCTTGCAAGGAATCTTATATCAGCTAAACCAAATCATAAACAAACCAATGTACCTTAGCATCATTCAAGGAGGATATCCCATTCAAGATCAACCAATCAGTGTAATACATGTATAAACATAATCATAACAACATGTAAATATGTAGCATATAGATAAAACAACATATAAACATCATTCCAAACATAGTCCAGTCATCAATGCATGACCATATTATTCACATACCATGAGCTCATGCATGACAACAACAACCATATCAATGTACACTTGACAACACGTAAGCACTTGACATGCATAAACAACACATAACCAATCATACACTCATGATTACACATTCCACGACAACACCATCAACCTTCACATGGGGACATCACTACAACCATGATTAACACCATGCATATGAAAAAAGCACATAGACCGCACACCTAAGCGACACATATGCAACTGAAATGAATGTATGACCAACATGTCATCCATCTAGTCCGAGGGATGAACCATACTCTGATACCACTCTGTAGCAACCTTCTCCCACATCTACCCAAGTAATTGGCCAACCAGGGTAAACATGTGATGAAGAGTTACTATGATATGATTCAACTCCCTATGTATCATTTAAGGAGGTGGAACTGATGGAACACAACAAAAAAAACCTTCCAAACCTACTGTGAAACCGTCATGAGCCATCCAAACCTTCCAAGTGACTATCCCCTGAGACAAACTAAATTTTTACTATATTAATCCCGGAGTCACTCCCATGACATGGGCATGAGTGCAATTACAACCCTCCAGTCGCTCCCACAGCATGGGTATGCCTACGACTAGGGACTTTCCCAAGTAGTTTTGTGTTTGTGCCTCCGAATTTTGTGCCATTGTTTTAGGCATAGGGCTTAGGTCACTGCCCAGAACTCCATGACACTTCCAGAAATGAAAGATAATAGTGGAATAATGATACAAATGTAATTACTTGAACAAGGACTTAGCTTGAGCCCTACCTGCCATGACAAGCATTTCGTAATGCACGTCACAAATATGCATTCTACAGGTTTAAACAACATGTATGAGCATAGGGGTCTCATACTTATCTGAGAATCACTAAGAAGCATTGATATCTCATCACACTAATTTCATTACCATCTATTAATCCATATATTCATTATACATTCAGTGATTAACCAAAACATGATGAGAGACATACATTTTCACTGTCATAAAACTCATTCATAACCAACATATAACCAACGGAAATATCAAGAATATAACAACCATATAAGCCACATATAAATAAGTATATTTACCCATACAAATATCAAGGAGAAAGAGAGCTCTTATTGATGATTACATAAGTTGAACAGATATGGGACTTCCACGAGGCACCCGGTCGTAAACTATGCTGAACCAAATCTTTCTTTCAGTGAATCACCCTTGTGCCATATTCCAAGCATGAATGTGGGATCTCATAAAACAAATGAATCAAAACCATCCAGGGCTTCTAGAGATCAAACCACCCCACCCCTCAACCAGTGATTCCACCTCATGGCCAGACATCACTAACCATCACCAGATTGGTCTCTACCCAAGTTTTCCAGGGCTCCAGAGCATTTGTTCCAACTAGGGCTTCGAGGACTAGTAACTCAACCCATAGTTGTTGTTGGGTTTTTAGATATTTTGTCCAACCATGGCTTCTAGGACTAGTAACTCAACCCACCAAGGGCTTCCAGAGTGTTTTTCCAACCAAGGCTTCCAGAACTAGCAAATCAACCCAAGATGTTACAAGGCTTCGAAAGTGTTTGTCTAACCAAGGCTTCCAGGAACTATTAACTCAACCCACAACCAAAGGCACCAGAAAATAAAGTAAACCCACAACACCATGGTTATCTAGGAAATGGAAAGGTTGGGAAAATCCACTGTCAATCCAAGCAATCCTCCATGCCAATAACAGATCATAACCAAGAAACCACATGCACATGCCATGCATGCCAAAACTAATGAGGAAAACATACATGCAACTCGGTACGTGCAAGAAAAATCCATTGTAGTCATTGATCTCGATGCCTTCTTTCAATTTCCTGCTCTTATTTTTCCTTCTTGCTCCAAAACTCCAAGTATGCCACACTCCTCCAAGAGTGCTCCAAGAAAACTCTAAGTACCCAAAAGTATGAGAAAGAGAGAATAGAGAGAGTGCTTCAAAACTGAATTGACAAAAAAACCATGAATTGATCCTCATAAGCCTTTTTGTTAATGAAACTTTTATTTTCTTCAACTTCTCATTATTTTCCTTCATTTTCCTCCTCACATGCAACCTATGACCTTTCACATTCCTTTCCTCTTAATTTTCATTATTTTCATAAAATAATACCAATAAATGTCACTTTTCCTTTCCAAAGCCTCAGTCATTGCCTTTGCCAATTTCCTTAGCCATTAATTAATCACAAGTGATCCCCATCACTATGTTTTTGTTCAACATTCAGCGTCGAATACGTCTCCCATGACCAAGGCCTTATTTTGCCTTTATTAATTTTTACTCACCTTTATTAATTTTTACGTGGAATTTTGACAAGGGGTATTACATTGAGTTATGATATTTTTGTGCATGTGGTGTTGATAAGTAGTGATATTTAAATAGAGTTATGATGTTTTTGTGCATGTGGTACTGATAAGTCGTGACATTGAAATATGGTACTCGAACAAAATCTATTTAAAATTAACAATCTTCGTGATAAAGTGAGTAAATTTCTATGATTAAGAAGATTATTTAGTGTTTTTTTAAATGTATATATGTTTAATTTACATATTAACTCTTTTATAACTTGTAATACTTTAAAATAAAATTACAATTTAGTTAGTTTTTACAATTTTTTAATTTTAGCAAGCTAAAATATATTATGAAATATTTTGATATTTTTATGTTAATGCCGATTAATATTTACTACTATTTAATTTATTAACCGCTACTTTACCTTATATCGCTAATCTACTGCAAATTTTATCCTAACTTATATAATTTAAAACATAATTTTACTTTAATTAAAATCATTTTAAAATTATTTTTAAAAACATCCTTGGTTTATTTATCTGTTTTTTTTCCGGATAAAATAATTTTTAAATTATTTTTAAAAATGATGATATTTGTTTGTTTTTAAATGTATTTCGTTACCCTCATAGATGTATGTATATCGTCCGAGTCGCAGATATATTGAACTATTCATAATACAACCACATTAGGTAGTGTTAATTTGTTTTAAATCAATCTACGTATTAGAGGTCAAAGGCGACTTTAAGTTTATTGTATTAATTTTGGAAGTATTTGACTTTTTGATTTATTTTTAATCATTTTAATTGGACTACGTGCCAATAATAAAAAAGATTTACTAAGTGCCATTGAAAATGGAGTATTTAGATTTAGATTTAAAAAGAGGATTAATATTTAGATTTAGATTTAAAAAGAGGATTAGTTTTTTATTATTATAAATATGTTGAAAATTTAATAAAAATAATATTTTTTATTTTCACGATTTAATAATAAAAAGTTGTGATTAAATTTTTTAAGTTAACTATAATTTATAAATAGGTATTTGTAATTATTTATTAACATTCAAAATTAAGTAGGTTTTTATTTTTTAATGTTATTTTGTATTAAATTTTTTGTAACCGTTGGTGTAGTGCCCACCCTAGTTTCCTGACTCTAATATGACATTAACTTGCATACTTTAGTTTATGAGTAACTCGGGCTGAGGATCCAGAAATGTGACTCTATTATCAGCGAATGTGATGGTTATGTATGTTCTCTATTAATATTATGATTAC
>APFE030558607.1:28850-42707 GCA_000404065.3 Pinus taeda | reverse complement strand
CATAGTTACCAAATTCGGGCATATTGGCAAAAAAAATTCGCAAATTCGCTGATTCAGTTCGATACGATTAAAAATTCGGCCAAATCAAATTCGGTACATTGCATGAAGTATTTTTCCATCGCTTGAGCAATGGCAAGAGGAGGGAAATAAGCTGATGGTAAGAAACCTGTTCCCAGAGCTCTTCAGTTCTTCATTGGGTATATTGCCAAAATATCTCGCCACTGAGGTGCTTGTTCGCTGGAAAGGCCGCAAGAGATAACAAGAAGACGAAGATTATTCCACACCACATTCTGCCTGTAGTTAGAAATGATGAAGAGTTGAGCAATGCCAATGGTGGTGTGTAACGCAGGTAACCCAAGGCTTGAGTTTGAAATCCAATCACGCTGGAAAACCAATATGGTATTTTATAGCATTTGTTAATTGAAAAGTTATTACTCTATATTTTTTGATATTGTGATTTATTATTTTATAATTTTTTTAATATAGAAATTAATGCAATTTTTCAATATAGTATTTCTTTTCTTTTATTAATTTTTCCCTATCACAAGCTCAAAAATTATAGAATAGAAAATTGTTTGTAAATCAGTGCTTTGTGAAGTACACAAGCTTCAGTGATTTTCTTGCAGAATGAAAACCCGTCCATCAAATCTTGTTGCATCCCCCTCAAAGGTTGTTTCATTGGACTTGGTCTAGATAAAGGCTAAGTAGATCCCTCAAGAAATTGCACAATTCTGAAGTGGAACCAGCCTTCCCTCCAGAAATTACATAATTCTATCTGGCAGCTTTCTAGGCTCCAAAATTACACAAATCTTCTTGTCACTGTTCACTGGAAAAATTGTGCAAATTCCTCCCAGTAGGACTACTCAACCCATAAATTACGCAATTCTGGGTAGTAGTTAGCTACTCAGCCCAGAAATTATGCAAACTCTTTGGGCAACTAGCCCAACTCCCTCCTAGAAATGTGCATTTTTCCTCCCAGCTGAGCAGACTATTGCATGTGTAGTTGAGTTGACTGATTCCCTCCCGGATTGAACAAAATTGATTTGCATGCATGGGCTACTTCTCCCAAGGTAGCATGCAAAGTCATCCCTTGATTTAGGGATCTACTTTTAGCAGTTGGAGGTTGTATGCAAGGATCATTTTAGAAACCTCCCACCAAGTGTCGCTCTTCCTATATTTGTGGCATGTGCATCACATCTTCGATTTTATCAAAACTCATGAACTAGACGTTGTAGAGCTCATTCCTCACATTGACCTCACAACTCTGACATCCCACATTGCGTCTAGGAGTCATCGACACATTCAACTCAGTTTTTTTGGGGTAAGACGACCTTCGATGTCTTGTGTTTCATTTATATCGATTTTTGTGTTTCGCTCTGTGTGATTATTGTTTGCTTGATTTCAGTGAGTGCTTTATGTCATTTTGATGCATGTTAGCTTGTAGAAGCACAATTTCAGTTTTCGTTTGCATCTCATTGTTGTCGCATGCATGACACTGTTTTGAACTTCGTTCACATCTCATTGTTCTTGCATGCATGACACTATTTTGCACGAACGATCATCATTGTGGTGACTCGCTTCACACACATGAATGCTTTCCTGTTTTCTAAATCCTACACTTGTTATTTACATGAATGGTCATTCACTCTTGTTTGCATTCATCTCATCATGAATTCACACTTCTCATGTTTTCAGTCGCCTGTTGGCTGGATTGGGCTACCTTTTCCCAGACCATGCCTCGCCCGGCTAGCCGTGCGCATTTCTGGAAATGAAGGCTCTTCTGTCCCTCCAGAATTGTGTAAGTCTAGCCATGCACTAACCTCCAACCATGTATTGCGCAATTCTTGGAGGCAATGTCCTGTTGGCCCCAGAAATTGTGCCATGCAGTTTGTTAGTTGCATGTCACTACTGACTGAAATTGGACATTGCGTAGTTTCAGTCCTCAGTAGGCTAGGCTGGACTATGAATTGCATAGTTCTAGTAGTCAATTATCCTCCTAACAGCCCAAACTATTCCTTGCATATTTTTGGCAGTCAGCCTCCTGACCTCCCTAGGGAAATTGCTCAACCTTCATGATCAATCACACAGGTATGTTGCAAGTCAGTCCTCAAGTCTGTTTTGATTTTCGATTGACAGATTACTTGCCATGAGTGTTTCTATGTCTCCAGGCATCACAGGTGTTCATCTGTCTCTCAACAACACAAGTACAATGGCCTTTAGGAGAGCAGGGTCAAATACATTGTTAAGAGCGCAACTGTGGATGTAGTCATCCAAGTGTCAATGAACTCGCTTATCCATGAAGACATCAAGTTGTTCATGGAGAAGCATATCAAGATCAATGGCAATGACATCATAGAGAGAAGTACCATTAGCAATAGCATAAGGAAACACACTTGCACGGGGCAAATTCAAGAGGAAGGTTGTTGGCAGTATAGAGGAAGAGAAAAGCTACAAGTTCAAAGAAGATCCACTCATGATGAGAGAGGCTTTAGAGATGGAGGCTATGAGGTGACGACATGGCATGAAGGTCCCATGAGGCTAGAGAATTGAACAGAGAAGGAGTTGCATGTACTGATGTAGCAACTCAAGGAAGAACATGAGTTGCACAGATGAGAGAATGATTTGCAGTAGGAACAGGTACAACAGGGGGCACAACATGCACGATAGATGAAATTGCACCTGTATAAGTAATAGATCCATCCCAATAGCTGGCACAAAGTAGACAAGGTGAGCAATGTTGTTCATTCATGCAAGGGAACTTAGAAACATTCATGTCATTGTGCGCATGCATGCAATCCCACCCATTCGGCACACTCATCCCGACAAGAAGCAAGTCCAACTGGAGATGAACATGTATTTTGACAAGTTGATGCACACGACCACCAACACATGCTTGGAGATCAACATAGACACTAACCATCAAAATGTTGCCGGTCTGGTTGCACCCATGATGACCATGCACATGCTATCAAACGAGTTGGAGGGAGCCATATCAACATACCTAGCTGCAATGAAGGCAAGAATTTGCTTCAACAAGATGTCACCATTGAGTGCACAGACACCATCACAGAAGAACAATCTTGGCATTAGCTCACCACCTTTGACCATCACAAGCATGTGAAAGAGTTGGTCTCAGCACAATGGTCCGAGTGCCAGTGATGTCTTGCATGGCTTGCTCAAGCCATTTTGTCTCACAAGGGCACATGTGCATTGTAATGTAATGTCTTGTCAAGTGGAACTTCAAGTGCTGATAGTTGGATGTAACAATCATAGAGTAGATGAAGATTCATGAGGGTAGATGAACTGTCACAAAGGGGAATGTCAAGGGCCACCCCACCCTTTGCTATAAATAGTCCCTCATAACTCGTTGTAAAAGCTTTTGGTTAGCCAAGCTTTAATAGGAGTATCTTAGAGAAAACTTGGACATTATTGTAATGTGCCTTGGCTTCTCCACTGCGTAGAGCTAGTATATCTCTTTGGAGGAGTAGGCAGTTGTGGCTGTAATATTCCACTATTGGAACTAGTGGTTGGACATGGATGTATTGTATGACTAGAACTTATACTTCTTAATATAACATAGCCAACATGTTTCATGCATATACTTTATTGTATTCTATGCTATCTGGTTTACTCTAAATGATATATGTATTTGTTTGCTTACATATGCATGTATGGACTATTATGTATAAGTATGTATGAATCTTTTTTGAAATGTGTTGTTGGTTTAACCATCACTTTGGATTGCTTGCTAACTTTCTTTCCATCTTGTGATGCATCTTTGCTCATGTGTTCCCTTCCAAGCAGAGTACTAATACTGGTTTCCAAGGGACACACTCACCTCACCCTCAGCGTGTTAGAACCTCTCATGCACCTTCCTTGACTTACCGTAGCTATCACACCCTTGCTACCAATAGAGACATCTTACTTGCCTCTATGCGAAATCGTAGTCAAGGCATTACCATACGACCCACTACTGGGACTCCTACACCAAATGGTCTAAGGTCTAATTGGGACTTCTTACGAGGGAGATCCCCTGACATATTGATGGGTCTAGCACCATCAACATAACTTATTCGTCCCAAGAAACCATGATTTTTCAACCAGTGACTTCTTCATTTCCCCATCAAATTTGGTGACTTTGCTTTATTGAACTCATATGGAAAATATCCCCTATCACTCCTCCCGTAAGGATGATAACGATGGTGACCATGATACCTCTTTGAACTAGAACTATAATAATGCCCATGTCCACTACCTCTCATATCAAGTGTATCCAAAAATATATCATCTCTAACCGTGTCATCTCTATCCAACATGTGCCCACCATGTGACTTGCTACCATATGCTCCATTAGTCCTATCCTCCTTCCCATGACTGATTCTAAATGGTCCTTGTGTTTGCAAGTCTGACCAATTGTGAAGAATAATTGCATTAGCTTCTACTTGTTTCTTCTATGCCCTAGCAATTCTCTCTTGTGATTGAATGATTTGGTCATTATATTCTTTGTAGCTCCTTATTTCTACCTTAAAACTTCTCATAGTGTCTATTATGTTAGGAGAATATCCCTCACCACGCTTCTCATATGACCTATAGGGGGAATCTTGTGAGTTGTAGTCTACCATCTTGCTAGTCATCTTTGATATTTTCTTCCTGCAAGGTATATCAGGTTAGCTAAGCCAAATCATAAACAAACCAACATACTTAAATTTGGCTCAGGGAGGATATCTTATCTGCAAGATCAACCAGATTAGCACAATACATGTATAATCATAATCATCAAAATATATAGACATCATCTTAATTTCCATCCAGTTACCATGCATAATACCACAATTATAACCCGAACTAGGTACTATTCATAACAAACATACACAATTGACATACATTCATGACAACACACCTTAAAAACAACATCATCAACTTATGTTAGGTCCCTATAATACTAATGATTACCCAATTACTATTGTCATTGTAGCCCTTATTATTATTATTGTGCCCCTATTGTCCCCATATTGTTATTAGTGTGCCCCATAGAAACCCACTATTGTTTTTTATATGCCTAGGGGGGATAATATGGGGTACCAAGGGAGGTACCCAAGGTAATAATGTAATAATGGGATGGACCATAGTAATAAATAAGGTGGTTAACCCATGTCATGTAAGGGACCAGAAGTAGTTAATAATAATGTAATGGGCCCATGGTATTAGTTGATGGTATGAGTAAACCATGGTATTGATGCATGGTATTGTATGTATGAGGCCTATATAGAGGCTAGAGACTCCACAGGGAGAGATATGAAGAGAAGTATTCTTGTATGAACAGGCATATGGCTTGTGGAGTATTCTCCTTCCTTAAGGAGTGAATGTATGGTGTTGCCCTACCATAAGGGTTTGACAATAAAGAATCATTTCATACTATTTCTGGGTTTATTTGCATTATCTTATATTTTCATATCAGATCTATAATATTCTTGGGTTAGATCTACAACAATGGTCCCTCATCTACATTATAAGCTGGTCTCTCTGCTCTGTTATTTGGATTTGGTACAGGTTGAGCAGGGATTTGAGTAGGTCTAGGAGGTTGTTTGTTAGATGGAAGTTGTAATTATGGTGGATTTATTGGTGGAGGAGCAGGCAATGCTTGTTGAGTGGGTTGGGGTTGATGTGGGTAAACAGCTTGTTGCTGAGGATATTGTTGTTATGGTTGAGGATATGGCGAATATGGCTAATGATATTGTTGATATGGCTGCGAATATGGTTGGTATGGTTGAGGATATGGTTGATATTGTTGAGAGTATTACTGAGATGGTCTCCATTGTTGTTGTGGGTAATTTTGGTGCTGCCATGGCATGGGTACATTCCACGAATTTTGAGCATACATCTGATCATGTGCAAGGAATTGCAAATTATGGTTTGAGAACATACCTTGAGGTGGAGATCTTGGCTACCATGGTCTCTTTGCGCCCATGAAATACACATTCTCCATATTTGTGTTAGCTGCCACATTACAATTCTGCAAAATCTTGACTTTAGAGCAATGAAATATATCATGATTTTTAGTACAAAAGGCACAAATTTGAATATTTTCTAATGGCCAGTCTTTTAAGGCATGTTTCTTCCGGCATTTTGGACAAAAGACAACCATCATTTTATCTTCCTCTTCTTGTCTTTTCTTAGCTTTGAGAGTGTCAATTTAAGTTCCTAAGGTACTCAATAGATCTGTTTTGAATTCCTCTAACAAATTTCCTATTTCAGCTCTTGTGACACTTGCTGAAGCAGATTTTGTGGCTTTGGATGATATGGTTCTTTTTCCAATTTTGGCTTTGCTCCTAGAATACTTTTCACATAAATTAGCAATTTCTTCGAAAGGTAAGGTGGAAATATCACCTTTGCCATCAAATTAAGATCATCTAAGTATTCCTCTCGAATGCCCTTCAAAAATATTGTTCGAATGAGATCAAGAGTCATGGATCGATGTTTTGATTTTTGTAAATTGTAAGCAAATTGTTCCAAGTACTCCTCTAGATTTTCATCCTCTTGTTGATTCATCCTAAAGATATCATCTTTAGAATCTTTCGATCTACAATAAGGTTGGTATTTCTTTAGGAATATTCTTCTCATGCCATCCCAATCAGTATTGCATGCTCACCAAGTCCCATGAACCATCTTAATGTTGATGCTTTTAATGTTACTGGGAAGAGTCTAAGCCTATGGGCATCATCTGTGTAACCATATGTTCGACATACAATGTAAAACTCAAACAAGAATGAATCTGGATCTTCTGAAGCCATGCCATAAAAGTTTGGTAACACAGAAGGAGGTATGTTTTTCATTTTTATTTCCTCATCATGATTGTCTTCTGGTTCATGAATAGGAAATTTAAAGGTTGACTCTTCCTCCTCTCTTTGATCTTGTTTTTGTTCAGGAGTGGGTCTTCTTGCTGATCCTCCTCCTTCCTCAGCCATTTTTATAGATTCCTCTGGTGATTTAATTGCTTGTTCAATGTCACTTGTTCCAAAGAGTTGTTCTAGAGATTGTTGAGTTATTTTTCTACTTTCTCCTTTTGTAGAGGATTCGGGGAGATGTTTCTTCTGTGATCTGTGTGCCAATAGGATTTGTCTCTAAATAAGTGTAAGTCTTTGGCCTGATTTGTGTTTATCCTCTAATTTTCGTATGGTAACTTCCTCAGCTGGTGTTGTATGTTCAATTTTTCCTAAAGGGTCTGCTCCTAGTGGTAGGTTAGTTTTTGGATGGGGGGTTTTTATGAATCTACCTTTATTATCTCTAGATCTAGGCATAAGCAAACATGACTTCTAAAATGACAATTAAAATCAAGTCTATGTTGTGCTTTTGTTTGTTTTTGTTTATTAAAATTTTTTTATATTTTGTTTTTTTTTTCGAATCCTCTAACTGCGCCTCCCTGGCAACAGCGCCAAAATGTAGTGGCCAATCTAGGGTGATAGGTTAGACTACATTTAATATCAACCAAGGTAGGTAAACTTAGAGGCACATGTCTAAAGTCTATAGACATAAAAGGATCTCATCTACCTAACTAAGTGTCTATTGTGACACGCTACAGCACTCCTTTACATGAGATTGAAATATGTTTCCTCTCACCCCTTAACACTCAGATCATCTAATTTATCTAACTGTTCTAAAGAAACAACGTGTTGCTAGACTAATTTTTCAACCCTCTTACAAGGATATTATCCATAAAAGCTCTTTCCAGCTAACACACTAAGCATTCATGAAAATCAAAAGCTCTTTTAAACACACCGAAATTTTAAATACATGAAAACAGAGTCAACAGAGATACTTCGTAATCTAATGATCGATCAAATATTTTACAAGATATTGTTCAATGATCTAGCAATCGAATTCTCAAGCTATCACCATGAATATTATTTGCAAGAACTTCTAATCAAATCAAGAAACTCACAGGCAAGAAATTAACATTAAACGCTATTCACACTATTCAGATTCGAAAACGCTATGGAAATGAAAATAGAAGTATACCAATCTCCATGTAGGGCCTGTCCACGCTTCAATGCCAAACTTAAGAAACTTCAAGCGATGAGAATGTTAACGCATAAGCACTGTAAGGGTAAAACGATGACTGTAATTAAGTTCTGGAAGTCGAAATCACATGCAAGAGCAATGTTCTGGAAACAATACACAAGAATAATAATCGTTCTGGACAATACAATACGCAGTCTTTTATCTGCTTGTCTCCTATCCTATATTCACTAACTTTCCCTCTATAATCGAATGTACATACATTATGCAGATGTTTCTGCTTTTACAAAAAGAGTGATTTTTGTCTTTTCTAATCTAAACTGATTTCCAAAGCAAAACGAAATCAGTTTGGGAAACTCTAGGTTTTTGCTGCCTTTGTGACCAAAAAGGTTGGGTTTGACCAACATTGACCATGTATCCAGGAGGTTTATATTTGCTATTGAATAGATATTTCACCATGTATGTACATTCCAGATCACGTTCCTATCCTTTGTTTTGATTTTCCTGCCATGCCACGTGTCACATCATAAACCATTTACAGGAAGTCATTACATCCTGTAATTTTTGTTGAAAATTCCTAATTTTTAACATAAAAATTCACAAATTAAATTTAATGTAAATTAAATACTATAATTCTTTGATTAATCAATTTCGATGGACTATGAGGGGTTTATGGGAGAAAAAGATAGACAAATGATGTATTTCTAGAAGAAAAGGATGGCAATGAAATGGTACCAACAGTGTGAAACTAAGATGAGCTGAAAAATGAACAATACTTTTGGATGTGTTAGACTTGCCTTTCACAAACAAGGTCCATTCAGAGAGCTGGAGTTCTACCAGTGTGTCGGCAAGTGTTGTAGCGGCTACAACCACCCTTCAAAATTTTGACAGCCTCATTTTGGAGCCTCCCTTCCAACCTTCACAGTAGCTTGCCTTGATTCATAAATTTCACAAGCTTCAATGTCTTTCTTGCACAAAGGCATCCTGTCGATCACAGCTTGATCCATTCCCCTCACAGGTTGTTCACCCGAACTTGGTCCAGCTACAAGTTGAGCATCTTCCCCTTGAAAATTGCGCATTTTTGGAGGGCAAACAGCCTTCCCTCCAGAAATTGTGCAATCCTCTCTGGCAGCCTACTAGGCTCCAGGATTACACAATCCTGCCTACCAACACTCCCAGTAGGATTTGCGCAAATTTTCCCAGCAAGGCTGCTCAGCCCAGAATTTGCACAAATCTGGGCAGCAGTCAGCTGCTTTGCCCAGAAATTGCAGAAATTTCCTGGGCAATCAACCCAGCTCCTAGCCAAAAATGTGCATTTCCTTTAAGCAGTCAAACAACCTCTTGTATGTGCAACTGAGTTGATTGGTTCCCTCCGAGACCAAGCAAACAGACTTGCATGCATAGGTTGTTTCTCCCAAGGTAGCATGCAAAGGCATCCCTTGTCTTAGGGATCTATGTTTAGCAGTTGGAGGTTACATGCAAGGAGCAATTCAGAAACCTCCCACCAAGTGTCGCTTCCCCTAGATTTGTGGCTTGCACGTCACAACCTAAATGGTATCAAAACTCATCAGCCGAATGCTGCAGAGCTCATTCCTCACATCAACCTTGTAGCTCTGACATCCCACATCACATCAGCAATCGGCACATTCAAGTCAGTTGTTTTGGGGTAAGCCCGCTTCTCATGCCCTGTGTTGCATTTCTGTCGCTTTTTGTGTTTTCACTTGTGTGAGTATTGTTTGCTTGATTTCTTTGAATGCTTGTTGTCGTTTACATGTATTCCAGCTTGTCCTAGCTTTGTTTCAATTTTCATTGCTATCTCACTGTTGTCAAATGCATGAAACTGTTTTGCACGGACATTGGCCCAACCGACGAACTACCTCACCCAAACGCCTGTTGATCTGCTTGTTGAATCTTTCATTCATATTTTTCATGCACTGTCAATCACTTCTGCTATCACTTAGTGTCGCCATGCACTTACTGTCTTAGTTGCTTTCAGTTGCCTATCAGCAAGTCAGGCCAACCTTGGCCCGGACTCTGCCTTCACCAAGGCTGCATTATGCAATATGGGGAAGGAAGGCTCACCTTCCTCTCCAAATTTGTGCATTCTTGCCCAACACTGGCCTCCATGACTATTTTTCACATTTCTAGAGGACAGTGGCTGATTGGCCCAAGAAATTGCGCAAATATGTCCCTAGGCTAGCAGTCCTTCCCAACTTGGTTTGTGCATTGCTCAATCCCAATAGTCAGCAGCCAGACTGGATTGTGCATTGCGCAGTTCCAGGAGTTAGCCAGTCTTGGCAGTAATGTGCCTTGGCTTCTCCATTGCATGGAACTAGTACATTTCTTCGGAGGAGTAGGGGGATGTGGTTGTAACGTTCCACTGTTGGGGCTAACAGGTTTACATGGATGTATTGTATGATTGTGACTTACAATTTTTTATATAATAAGATATAGCACATTTTCATGCATATGTTGTTATTGTAGTTGGACTGCTCTGGTTGCCTTAATGATATATGTTGTTTAACTTACGTACTTGTGTATGAACTGATTCACATGCAATTATATGAATCTTGTTGTTAATGTGTTGATATGTTGTTAATGTTGTCAGTGTCCATGTCGACTGCTCTACCGGACATTAGACAAACCCTTCACATGAACCTTGTTGTAACAACTGTCACACTCGTCTCGGACTGATCTGTGAGTGTTGTACATGTTATCTTACCTTGTATGATGTGACTGCCACATCTGAGTGGACTGCTCCGCCGGAATCTGTGCATGTCCTTTTGTGTTGTGTGTTCCTAGCTGAGTTGGGACTGATCCCTTTCAACCTAGAACTCACCTTCACCTCCTTCCCCCTTTGAAGTGTTAGAACCTCTCATACACCTTCCTTGACTCACTACATCAGTCACACCCTTGCTATTGGCAGAGTTATCTTACTTGCCTCTGTGCGACATTGCAGTCAAGGAATTACCTTATGACCCACTGCTGGACTCCTACACCGAAAGGTCTGAGGTCTAATTGGGGCTCCTTACTAGGGAGATCCCCTTGATATGTTGGCGATTCCATCACCGTCAACACTACACTAGGAGGATAGGAGGATATTTTCTTTGCATGTATTGCTTTGGCAAGAGGGTGAAAGAGGTCAATGTTATTATCAAGGAACGCTCTATGTTTCATGTAAGCAAGAGGTGACCAAAACTCATTGAAGTGAGTCAGTATGAGAAAGGAGGATCAAGTGACTCCCCTTGGGAGGATCATAATGTGCAACAAATTTGGGGTAATATTGAGAGTGACTTATCACTCCAATATTTAGGATTAGGATTGTATCATTGAGGCCTATGAATAGGTTTATTTCCACACTCAATAAGAGGGCTAAAGGCTTCACAACTTGCACTTGGTTAAAGGACCAAGAAGGTCTCTGAAATGGCTAAGTGTGGGATCAACAAAGTAAAAGAGGGAAATGCATTTGAACATGGCTCAAACTTGGATGACACATATAAAACCACCAATACAAGCCAGAAAGATACACATGACTCGTGAATGACAATCACACCTCGAAACGATAGTAAAGCGACACTTATGTCTAAGTACAACAGTTGAAGCGACACTTAGAACACAAGTTACAACAACTATGATCAAGTAGTGAACTAAGCTATAGGAATGTGTCTAGAACATATTATTATAGTATTTAATACCATATAATGCTAAAGAGTACGTCAGAACTAAATTGGTGATGTGTAGAGGTGTGACACATGCAGGAGTGAAAATCACAGAAGTGGCACCTACGACATGAGGAAAACATAAGACGACACTTGCAAAATGTGAACGACCTTGAAAGAAACACATTCTGTAGCGAAGAGAACATGAAAACGCCACTAAATTGAAAATAAGCAAAGGTGACAACCATGAATGTGGAAGCTACACTTGCGAAAGAAAAAGCGAGTGAAAGACGACAGTTGAGAAAACTCACCAAAATAGAAGTACAAGTGCAACAAAGTGAGGGGCGTTGGGTGTGGCTTTTTACCTATTTTTTGCACCTTATTTTCCCAATTTTGATCCTTTTATCCTCCAGTCCTATGAACTTTACATGATTAACTCCCCTTTTTCTCACTTTTATGACCTATTCTATTGTCATGTTATTTTGCCGTATTTTACTAAATAATACGATACTTTGTTCCTTTTTGTGGCTAACTGAGGGAGCATTAAAGGAGCATTTTGGAAAGCTCTTCTCCTTTTCAGGTGTTGCTCACGGGAACAAGGTTATGGAGTAGACAAATAGCTCTAATTAACTATAGAGCAGGGTAGTGCAGTTCGTTGTTACACCTTGTATGTTGTTACAGGTTGCTATTACACATTGAATGTTGTTACAGGATGTTGTTACACTACGCGTTGATAGAAAGCTCCGTTATTACACCAAGGGTGATGTCACCAACAATTGTCGTAACATCTCAAACCACTATTAACTCGCAAGATATTGTTACACCGGAGCTGACAAGTGTGGGTACTATTCCACATAACAGTTGTCGCCATTAGGAATTGTTTATTTTGGGAGCAGCATACCCAAGTGGTTGCAATCCTAACTAATGTATATTTGTATTTAGAAATAGGTTGTAGCTACTTTTATTTTTTATCAGCATGAGAATCGTGAGATTCTCATGACTGATATGTTTCTAATTTCGAGTATGTAATAACTATAACAGAAAATCGATTTCCTATGTACAAGGACATGGCATATAGAAGAGTATTGTTACTCTGCTTTTGTAACTCTGAATTATTTTTAATATTAATCATTACGGTGATGATGTTACTACTCTTCAGTTGATTCGTTAAATACTTTTGTGTTATTCCTGCGCCCTGCTAAGGAGGAAGGGCCCTCCTCTTTGGCAGGGACTGCAGTGATAGAAGTAGTGTACATTCTAGTTTCACTAATTGTTACATGGTTTCTTGTTATTGTTGTACAAATTGTGAATTACATTCGTCGTTGTTCCAATTTATATTAGGTTGTTACACTGAGTTAATCAACAAAATGTTAGTAACCAGCTGGAGTAGATATTAGTCACTGCGTGGCACACCCTTACTTTGATAGTTGTGAAGTGTGATTCAATTCTGTGGAGTGCTTTTATTCCTACATGAATGATTTGATTCAACAATCTAGTTTAGCGACATCTTTGACTATTTTCTCCATTTTCTCGTTCTTGGTTGTAGTGTATCAGCACAAACATTGCGATATCCATTGAAACAACAAGACCTACCCTAGGTTGACAATTAAATGTTGCAGTCTTGGTCAATTAGGACTGATTAAAATAGAACTACATTTTGGCGTAGTTGCAGGAGATGGCAGTTGACGATACAGTTAGCCAAGTTGTTTATTTGATGATAGAGTGTTCCTAGTCCACAATCGCTAGGCGGTAAGATGAAAGGTAAGAACCTACACATCTCTCTAACATACCTAAGAGGACTCACCATTGTGACCACTAGGGCACTTAGGGCATTTTGGTATTTTGTTTAGTGTGTCTTCAGCTCTTCGGTCGTTGGGTAGTAAGACGAGAGGTAAGAACCGCATCGCTCTAACATACTTAGGCGGGCTCACCACTATCAAAGACTGAGACAGTTAATGTGTGAATTAATACACATAGGGTCCATGTGTGCAACTGTAAGAATTACAGAGATACCAAAACTACCCCCACTCTAATTAGTCGTAAGAAAAATGGGTCGTAAAAAGGAAAGGAAGAGTGTAGATTTGGGAAGGAAAACATTTATCCATGAACTAATCTCTAAGACAGAAAAAAACAATCTGACTCTCAAAGGGATGCAAGGAAAACAGGGCCGTAGAAAGTTGTT
>APFE030558607.1:0-23016 GCA_000404065.3 Pinus taeda | reverse complement strand
TAGAGGCTGGTATAATTCAACCTAGTCAAAGTTCTTTCTCTGCTCCAGTAGTATTGGTGCACAATAAGGATGGATCATGGCGCATGTGTCTAGATTATAGGGATCTTAACAAGCTCACTATTAAAGATAAATTTCCCATTCCTATCATTGACAAATTATTGGATGAATTTCATGGATCAATTTACTTCACCAAGTTGAATCTTCATTTAGGATATCATCAAATTAGAATGAAGATAGAAGACATTCCGAAAACAACATTTAGAACTCATGAGGGTCATTCTGAATTTTTGGTCATCCCTTTTGGCCTTACCAATGCACCTTCTACATTTCAAGGTTTGATGAATTCCATTTTCAAACCCTTCCATAGAAAATTTGTGTTAGTAATTTTTGATGATATACTAGAATCTACAACAGGTCTTGGAAGGATCATGCTCAACATGTTGATAGGGTGCTCAAACTATTGGAAGAGAAACAATTATATGCAAAAATCTCGAAATGTTTCTTTGGAGTACAAGAGGTGGAATATCTGGGTCATATTGTATCTCATGAAGGTATTAAGGTAGAGCCTAGAAAAATTAAATACACTGAGGAATGGAAAATCCCCACATCCATAAAGCATCTACGAGGATTTATCGAGTAGGGTATTATCGCAAGTTTGTTAAGAATTATGGGAGAATAGTAGCACCTCTAACAACATTATTGAAGAAATATGCATTTTCATGGACTCTAGAAGAAACAAAGGCCTTCAAAGAGGCAATGTGTGAAGCACCGTCTTAGCTATGCCAGACTTCACAAAAACCTTTATTGTGGAATGTGATGCTTCACGAAATGGAATTGGTGTTGTTTTAATGCAAAATGAAAGACCCATTGCTTTCGAAAGTCATCCAATCAAAGGAAAGTATTTAAACAAATCTATTTATGAGAAGGAAATGTTGGCAATACTACATGCACTTAAGAAATGACAACCCTACCTAATGGGAAGACACTTCAAGATAAAAATGGATCAAGATAGTCTTAAATACTTTTTAGAACAAAGATTATCCTCCAAAGAGCAACAAAAATGGGTCACAAAGATGTTGGGTTATGACTTTGAAATCATCTACAAAAAAGGGAAGCAAAATGTTATAGCAGATGCACTCTTAAGAAAGGATAAGGATGTGGAAGCATTGTTGTGTGCCATTTCTATCATCCAACCAGATTGGATAAATGAAGCAAAAGATGAATGGAAGAATGACGAAGAAGCATGGGAACTCATTCAAAATTTACAACAAGATCCCAGGACATCTGATACATTTAGCTATAAAAATGATTCGTTATGGTACAAATGTTGCTTATACCTATGTAATAATTTACAATTCAAACAAAAGATTATTATGGAATTGCACATTTCTCCCTTAGGAGGGCACTCATGATTTTTAAAAACTTACCCCAGGGTTAAGAAGGAATTTTTTTGGGATGGCCTTAAAACAGATATTCAAAAGTTTGTGGTGGAATGTTTGGTTTGCCAACAAAATAAAGTTGAAACAATTAATACCCTAGGTCTATTACAACCTTTATCCATTCCAAGCCAATGTTGGGAGGAGGTTTCAATAGATTTTATCACAGGTTTACCCAAGTCCGAAGGAAATAGTGTCATCATGGTGGTAGTTGACAGACTACCAAGTATGCACACTTTTGTGAATTATCGCATCCATTTAAAGCCAGTATAGTTTCTATTGCATTTATGGAAACAATTCAAAATTTACATGGAAACCCAAAGATTATTGTAAGCAACAAAGATCCCATTTTCACTAGAAAATTTTGGACAAAATTATTTTCTTGTCCCGAAACTCAGTTAGCTCATAGCTCATATTATTATCCTCAATCGGATGGGCAAACTAAGATAGTAAACAAATGTTTAGAAGGATATTTTTTTTGCTTTGTATTTGATAAACAAACACAATGGGTTAAATGGTTGCCTCTAGGTGAATGGTGGTTTAACACTTCCTTCCATACTATAGCAAAAATGACCCCATTTATGGCACTTTATGGATGTCATACACCATCCATCACATCATATTTAAGAGAACATTCTAAGGTTCAAGTAGTGGAACATCACATCAAGCATAAACAACAAGTTCTCCAACTCTTAAAGGATAACCTCACGTTGGTGCAGAATAGAATGAAACAATAGGTAGATCAATATCGCAGTGAAAGAAGTTTTGATATAGGTGACTGGGTATTCCTACGGCTACAACCATATAAACAAATGTCCCTCAAGAAAGCTAAGAAGGATAATAAATTATCACCAAAGTATTATGGTTCGTGTAAGGTGTTGCAAAAGATTGGTACTATGGAAAACAAATTGGAGCTTCCTGCAGCTTCCCGAGTGCACCCAGTTTTCAACGTTTCATGTTTAAAGAAGGTTATAGGTGACAAGCTCCCAATTCCAACAATATTGCCAGAACTTGATGAGGACGAAAAAATCATATTGGAACTAGAAGCAGTCACAGAAATAAGAACTCGACAACTACGAAATTGATCAATTTCAGAGTATCTCATCAAGTGGAAGAACTTATCTGCTAAAGATTCCACATGGGAGGATGAGAATTTTATACAGAAGCATCCAAAACTACTCAAGTGTTGAGGACAATGCTTTTCGGAGGGAGAGGGGCATTTTAGGTCCCTATAATACTAGTGATTCCCCCATTACTATTGTCATTGTAGCCCTTATTTTTATTACTATGCCCCTATTGTCCCCATATCGTTGTTAGCATGCCCCATAGAAACCCACTATTTTTATTGTTGTGCCCTTATGTTATTACTACTATGTCGGTGTGATTATATTGTGACCCCTTATACTCCTGTATATAAGGGAGGTTTAGTCACTTTTATCATCCAAGAATTGTTCATTTGTGTAATGTAAAGGAGGTTTCTCCCTCGAAGAGGCTGAATTCTAAGGCGTTGATCTATCTTTTCTATCTTTTTGTGAGCTGGTTTCATAGCAACTTATGCATGCCATCACATTGGTAACTGTGAACAACACCATGCATACACAACAAGCATATAGGCCAAAAGCATAAGGACATATATGCAATCGACATGTACACATGACAACACTTTCATCCAAGCGGAACAGAAGCCAAACATCACCCAAGGAGAACAAAAGCATGCTCTCATACCATTCTATAGCACCTTCCTCCCACATTTACCCAAGCTAACTGAACAACCGGGGTAAAAATGTGATGAATAGTTACTATGATATGATTCAACTCCCTATTTATAGTTAAAGAAGTGGAACCAACAAAACAAAAACCAATCTTCCATTCCTCGGGAGCTACAAAAATTTCAAGAGACAATCGACCCTTCCAGGTGCCCAATCCTCCAGAAAACTTATCATTTTGTTGAGCTAGAGCACCAAACACTCTAATGAAAAGCCATGCATGTGATTAAGACCTTCCATTCGCACCCACAACAAGGTATTCATGTGATTGTGGCTTTTTTCAGGCAGTTCTGTGCCAATGACCCTAGATTCTCTGCCACTTTTCAGGGCCAAGACTCAGGCTACTGCCCAAAACTTCATGAAACATACAGAAAAGATAATGAACACTGAGATAAGGTTAATAATGCGAACACTTGGCCAAGGAATTGATCTTTCCCCTACTAGCCATGACATACATTTCTTCAAACATATCACAAACATGTAATCTACAGGTCATAACAACAGATATCAACATAGGGATCTCATACTTATCTGAGAATTTTCAAGGAGGATTGATATATCCTCCCAATATTTTCATTTTTATCTATTAGGTGATTCATTCATTATTATTTCATCCACTAACCAAAACATGATGAGAGCTATACATCGATGTTATTATAAAACATGATCATAAACAACAAATAACCAGAGATATATCAATCATGAAACAACTATTAAAGCCGTGTAATGAAAATAACATTTACTCATGAAAATACCAAAGGAAAAGGAGATATTATTAACATATGAAAATCAAACCAAGTGACGGACATCCACATACCACCTGACCATAGATTTGGCTTAACCAAATCTCTAGCCAATCACCCCCACATTATATTTTAAGCATGAATGTGGGATGTCATGGAATAATAAAAAAAAATGAAACTAGGGATTTCAGAAGCCAAACCAACTCAATCCTCAACTAGTGATTCCACCTCATGGTTGGATATCATTAACCATTACTAGATCAGTCTCTATCCAAACTCTCTAGGGCTCCAGAGCATTTGTTCCAACCAAGTCTTCAAGGGCTAGTAACTCAACCCACAACTCTTGTCGGGCTCTAGAGTGTTTGCCCAACCAAGGCTTCCAGGGCTAGTATCTCAACTCACCAAGGGCTCCAAAGAATTTTTCCAACCAAGGCTTCTATTACTAGTAACTCAACCCAAGTTGTTACAAGCTTTCAAAGCATTTTTCCAACCATGACTGCAGGAACTAGTAACTCAACCCATAGATAAAGGAAAATGAGCATCAACTAGAAAAAAGAAGAAGATAAAACCCACAAAACCATGGCTATCCAGGAAATGACAAGGCTAGGAAAAACCACTATCAGTTTAGGAAATCCTCCATGCTAATGATAGATCATAACCAAGAAACCACATGCATGTGCATATCATTCCAAAACTACGAAGGAAAGCATACATGCAATTCAGTACCTGCTAGCAAAACCTATTGTAGCTTTCTAACCTTGATGTCCTCTTACACTTTCCTACTTTTCCTTTTCTTTCTTGCTCCAAATACCAAGTATGTCACACTCCTCCAAGATTTCTCCAAGGAATTCTAAGTGTCCAAGAGTATGAGAGACAGAATAGAATAGAGAGAGCTCCAAGCTAAAACTGAGAAAAATGTTATCACACTGAAAAAAGGTTGTGCACTGATCCTCAGAAGTTGCCTTTTTATCAATGAGGCCTCTATTTTATTGAATTTTCCATTATTTCCCTTCATTTTCCTCCTCACATGAAACCTGTGAACTTTCACCTTCATTTTCTCCTATTTTCCATTATTTTTATAAATGAAATGGAAATTAATGCTTCATGCCTTTCCAAAGCCTTTGCCATTGCCTTTTCCAATTTCCATAGTCGTTAATTAATCAAAAGTGATCCCCATCACTGTGCTTTTGTCCAACATTCAACTTGGAATATGTGTCCCATGACCTTGGTTATTATTTTTCCTTTATTAACTTTATTACATGGATTTTTTACTAGGGATGTTACAAAATATAGCTAAATTAAAGTAAAAATAAATAAATACATAAATAGTTTATCAGTAGTTTATATTAATTTAACAATACACTTCATTAATTAAACTAGACCTTTTCCCCACTCCCCGAATGTAGGGAAAATGCTTAAGACAAGCATGATGGTCCCACATAAGAAAATAGTTGATCTAGTTTTGACCTATCGAACCCTAGAAAACCTAAAATCCTCACCCGCAAAGACAACCTTTATTATGAAAACTCTATGAAAACATAATAAGGTATGATCCCATCAATCTGGGCCGCACAATTTGCAAACTAACCAACGGATGAGGTAGACGGACGAGGTTGACCACACACTGACAAGACATCCAAGTTTTGGTGGGACCAAACCTCCAAGCTGCAGGGGAGAGCAAGACCGTTGATTGACCTCAACTGCTTCCTACGGTGGAGATTGATATCACAACAAACCAAAAGACCACGAGATAGTGAGCAGGGAATGGCGGTTTCCCAAACCACTTCCCTGCCATGTGTAGGAACCTGATTATGATCGCTCTAGAAAAAAAAAAAAAAAAAACCGCTTCCTGGGAGAAGGTTGTGCGAGCAGGTGAAAACCACTAGTGAAGTGGTTTATTCCTCTCAATCCCAAAAAATGTAAAATCCCATTTGCTGGGAGAACTGGGAAACCTCCCTTGCTTACTGATTCACCACTCCTGAACCTGGAATCTAGAAAGGAAAAGAAGCTCTCCCAAGAGAAACGAATGGTGATTACCATTACACTCACTCTTAAGAGCACAATAATCCGTCTTGCTATCTTAGATTAATCATTTCCAACCCCACGTGCCCAATGATCATAAATTTCCTTGTCCTCTGTGGCTTGAGCCTCGCAGATGGCTTTTATCCTGCTAGGAGGAATTTCCTGCCATTTCATGTCTATTATGCACTCGGTATTAATTACTCCTTGGTTGGCCAGTAGATCTGCAAGTTTATTGGCCTTCCTTCGAAGATGATTGAAGCTAACCGTTCGAAGGCATTGGAGATGTTTATGGATTCTCTGGTAAACTTGTATAAGTCTCCACTGTTTTGAGACCCTTTCAGGCGTTGTTCCATAGCTAATTTTCTTAACTACATTTATAGAAATCTCGGAGTCTACTTCTATGAGAACATTGTGGCTATGACTTAGTTTAAGCAACTCCTGACATTGTTCCAACACCATTAATTCAGCCTTGTTGTTGGTGGCTTTCCCTAAATGGTTGTGGAAAGTGAAAATTATTTTTCCTTCTTCGTCTCTTAGCACACCTCCATAACCTGCAATTCCTGGGTTGCTTTTTGAAGCCCCATCAATGTTGCATTTCAGATAACCTTTTGGGGGAGGATACCAGAATTCCTTTTCCCTTTCCAAGACTCTTACTTTTTTGTTAAGACCTTGGAGTCTAATCTCATGAATTCCCAGTTGCTTGAGAGTTCTCAAATCACGTGCAATGGGAGGATTCGATTGGTAACTGTGCACAGTGGTAGAGACAGTCTCCTTAATCTGCTTTAAGATCAATTCCAACAGGAAAATGGCATTAGTTTTTTCATCCTTGAAAGTTCTTTTATTCCTTTCCTTCCAAACATTCCAGATAATGAAGCTTGGTGTCAAGGTCCAGGCCATATTAAGGAAATCATTCTCTGAAAAAAATTCTCCACTTGTTCAGAGTTTTAATGATGCTACCTTTATCTTTGTCTGTCTGTTGAAAAATGATATTGAAAGATTCCAACAACCAGTTTATGTAGGTACAGTTGTTGAGAATGTGCTCTGTTGATTCCTCTTGAGCCTCACATAAAGTGCTTCTAGAGGGCCCCATAACCCCCCTCTTTTGAATTTTGTCCCAAGTTAATAATTTCCTGTGATGAACTAACCACATAAATAGTTTGATCTTCATCCATCCTTGGTGGCTCCAAAGTTTTTGCCAGGATTTTCTCGAAACACCGGGATCTAGGTTAAGGGTAATTCTTTTTGCTTCATGGATGTTAAGGATGCCTTCTTTGTTTTGTCCCCATCTTAACTGATCCTGCCCATCTGTGACCAATATCTTTCTCTGTTCTAGAATTTTCATAAGTTCTTATGTTTTTGCCTTTATCGGGCCTTCCCCGTTGCATCTTATTTTCCTCCAGCTTCTCCATTTTTCAGTATCATGAGGAGGATTCCAGAAATCCCTGACTTTTATTAGTCCTTGGGAATCATTTTCCTGTTTGATGCTCATAAAGTCCTCCCTTAACAACATTGGTTCTTGTTGCCATTTATCTTCCCAGAAGAGAGCTTGTTCACTTGCTCTGATTTCACAGAAGCTATTGTTCTAAACTAGGCTTCTGTTATCCCAAGCTTTATTCCAGATGTGAGAGCCTTTTATGTTCCCTGACATTCTAATGAGATCACTTGTTTGCCAGGAGCTGACATATTTTTCTTTCCATGTTTTAGCCCATTGTGCCTCTGGTTCTTTAACCCATCTCCACCAGATTTTGGCTCCTAGAACATTACTTAGAATCTTCTGATCATCCAAGCCTAGGCCTCCATGACTTTTGGGTTTGCAGATTTTATCCGAAGAAACGAGGGCCCATTTCTTTTTTGTCTTCTCCTTGCGCCAAAGAAAGTCTCTCTGAATGTTCTTGAGTTGCTGTAAAACCCCTTTGGGAGCTGGCAGGGTTGATAGAAAGAAAATAGAGATGGATTATAGAACTACCTTCATCAAAATCAATCTGCTAGCCAGGTTCAACACTCTAAAAGTCCATCTTTTGATTTTGTCTTGCATCTTCTTGAGCACCGGTTCCCAGATACTTTTACACAATGGTTTATCCATGAGGGGGATACCCAGATACTTAGACAGGAGGACCTTCCTTTCGAAGCCCATAATTCTGGAGATGTTCCTTTGAATAGCAATGTTAGTGTTAAAGAAAAAAAAAATTGATTTTGAGAGATTGACTTCCATACCTGCAGCCAAGGCGAAGTCATTTAAGATTTTTTTGTACTCTGTAGCTTCCTTGACTGTGGGGATACCCTGCAGCATGGTGTCATCCACAAATTTTTGATGACTCAAGGCTTGGTTGTTCTCCATTAATTGAAGTCCCTTGATCTTTCCTAAAACTTTGGCAGATTTAATAGTTCGGCCCAATCCTTCCATCATGAGGATGAAAAGAAAGGGAGAGAGTGGATCTCCCTATCTAAGGCCTCTAGAGGGAGTGAAGATTTCCGAGGGTGCGCCATTCACCAGAATTGAAAAGCTAGGTGAGGTAACCATGGCCATAGCCCATCTGATCCAATCATGATCAAACCCAAATGTGGAAAGGACCTTTTTGATGTAAATCTAGTTCACCTTGTCATATGCTTTTGCAATATCTAATTGCATTATCATACCAGCCTGCTTTTTGTTGGTGAGAGAGTGAACGACCTCATGGGCCTGAATAATATTATCCAAGATTTGCCTTCCTTCCACATAACCGGACTGTTCCCCAGAAATCAAAGAAGGCAGAAGATGTTTTAGTCTATTGGCCAGGATCTTAGAAATGATTTTGTAAACAACATTGCATAAAGCAATGGGTTTGAACTTATCAGGAGTTAGGGCTGAGTCTTGTTTGGGGATCAAGGAGATGAAAGAGGCATTGAGGGCTTTCAAAATGGATTTGCTTCTTCTGGATTCCTCAACCACATCTAAAATATCCTATTTGAAAACATTCCAACAGGCTTTGAAAAAGTCCATGTTAAAACCATCTAGACCTGGTGCTTTGCCATTCTGCATCTCTTTGATCACCGTATTAACCTCTGCTTCAGATACTGGTTTATTCAGGTTGAAGTTATCTTCTCTAGATACCATCCTTGGAATATTCTCTATAATTTCCTTGATGTGATGGTCTCTGTCTAGATTGTTTTCATTGGTGATACCTCTGAAATGTTGAACCATCACAGCTTCGATATTCTTGTGAGTGGTCTGAAGCTCCCCGTCTTCATTCAATATTGAGGAGATTCTATTGTGCATTCTATTGGCTATGGTGGAACAGTGGAAAAACCTAGTGTTCCTTTCACCTTCTTTGAGCCATTGAACTCTAGACTTTTGTCTCCAAAAAATTTCCTCCTATTTGCATAAATTCTCCCAATCAAGGTTGAGTTTTTCAGCTTGCTCACTTTTGGATTTGTCAAAACCTTCTACGATCATTGCTTGGTTTAGTACCTGCATTTTGATCTCTACTGATTTTTTGTCTGCAAAAATATTACCAAAATCCTTCTTGTTCCATTCTTTGAGTTTGGTTTTTATGTGCTTAAGTCTTTTGTGGAGGAGAAACATTTTGGAGCCTTGAATCTGAAGATCTTCGGACCACCATTCCTCAATATTGCTGACAAAATCTGGGTGGGAGAGCCAGATATTTTCAAATATGAAGGGTCTGTTCATGGGAGCATCAATTCCTTTGATTTCTAGTTGAATCGGCCAGTGATCAGAGCCTCCGAATGGGAGAACACTTGCAGCTATTTCTGAATTTGTGAGCATTAATTTCTTAGAGATCAAAAATATATCTAACTTGGAGGCAACCTGAGCATCACCTCCTCTTTTGTTATTCCAAGTAAAAAGACTATTTTTCATTTTAGAGTCAACCATCTTCATGTCTTCTGTGAAGGAATTGAACCCTAATGATTCTCTATTGAGGATTCTAGTGCCTCCTTTTTTTCCGAAAGAGATTCGATCATATTAAAGTCTCCTCCAATGACCCATGGGATTTCTTTATGTCTTCTTCTTAGATCTACCAGGGAGTTAAGAAATCTAAGCTTCTCATCTATTCTCTGAGGACCATAGACATTCGTAACCAGGAAGGTGTCTGACATCCCCGTTGGCTGAATGATAGTTGATAAGTAATTTCTCGTTGCCTCCACGTCTACAATAGTGACTTTTTCGGGGTTCCAGAGAGTAAGAATGCCCCCCGTTGTGTTTTCTGCTTTAACTTCTAGAAACTCAAATTTACTGAGGAATTTGCTATGTATTTGTTTTATTTTCTGAATGGAGCATTTTGTTTCTTGAATGAAGATTATATCCGACATTGCTAGTTTCATTCTGTTACTTAGCATTCTCTATTTTCTTTTACTACCTAGACCTTTGATATTCCATGAGATGAACTTCATAATTAAAGATTTGTGAAGGAATAGCTAATTAGATCTTTCATCTTACCTGAGTCTATCATTAGCTTTCCACACTCCATTAGGAGCTCATTTTGCTTTTTTTTGCCTCTCTTTTTTCCTGGATTTCTAGTGGCTAATCCTGGATTTAAATTCATTGTTTTCACCCCTCTGTGCTCCTGCTTGTGGATGTTCTTGCGTTTCTCCTACCCTTGTTCCTGAGTTTTCCATAAAAACAACTATTGTATTCTGTTGCATTCATCTTGGGGCAGAGAATCTAGTCCTTCTTTGGTGCCTTGCATCAGGAATCCTTCTAGATCCAAGTTTTCCTTGTCGAGAATTTCTTGTAGTTCGTGCTCTTCCAGATCTGTTTCACTTTGAGTCATTTCCTGGTCCATTTCCATTTCTGTTTCACTTCTCATTGCTTCTTTTGGAGAGTCAATGGCCTGAGAGAGATCTAAGTCCTCTTTCTTTTCTTTTTCTTTAGCATCTTCCTTCGGATCTTGATTTTCTCTTATGAATTCTTTAGTCTCTTCGAGTAGTTTAAACTTATTCTGACTGCCTTTTTGCCCCTCAGTATGTTGTTGTTTTGATCCATTTTTTCCTCCCCTTCCTCTACTAGCCACTTTCTGAAAGCTATTGGTATCCTTCGATGTATTGAGTTTTTCTTTGTTATCCTCTTTACTGAGAGGGCAGTCTCTTAACAAATTCCCATGTTTGTGGCATCTTCGGCATCTGAAGGGTATATGCTCATAGTCAACCGCCTGCACCCTCTCCTCATCCAAAACTTCCAAGATAACTTCATCCAGAAGTGCTCTAGATAGATCCATTTCTACACAGATTCTAGCAAAGGAGGTATATTTTCCCCTTCTTGTGGCTTTAGAAGCTTTGATATAGTGTCCTAGTTTATTACCAATCGCAGCCAATGTTTTAGTTTGCCAATAATCCGGAGGTAGAGAGTAGAGCCTTACCCACACAATAACCGAGGAAAAAGTCTCCCTCTCTGGGACAAAGTTCATTTTCCAAGGTCTCATATAGTGACCCGCTGTAGCAAAAAAATAGGGTCCTCCTTTGAATATTCTGTCTCTGTCTTCAATGTTGGAGAACACTACTGTGAAGAATCCTTTTGACCCCAGATGTAGGTCAACGCTTCCTTTGGGCTTCCAATGATACTTGATCCACGTCTGTAAAGCCTTTTCAATGGGCCATAGTCCCATGAATTTACAGATTATGGCGTAGGTTCCCATATGTTCCCTGTGCTCCTACAGAGCAAGATCATTTAATATTACTCGGGGGCTGATTTCTGCTTTTGGTTTGCAAGGTACTTTTAGTTTCTTGTCTCTTGGATCCAAACTTTTGTCTTCTTCCTCTTTGTCCTTTCTGCTGCTGTTTTCTTTTGTTCTGGTTCCATCTATTTTCCTTTCATTGTCTCTATCTCTTTTACTATTTCTAGTGGGCCTCTTACTTCCGCTGGCTACTGCATCTTTGTAGGAGGGAGCCCAGCTCCCTCCCTTGCCACTCTCCATACAAATCGAACTCCGCTTATTGAGGAACCTTGGCCGCTGCGTTTCTTCCGCTCCCGCTCTCGTGGCCACTTTTCAACTAAACTAAATCAAATCATTACACACTAAGACCACACCCAATAAAATGCATGGAAAATAATATTAAAACAATTTAAAAAATAAATAAATTTGTTTTTCTAATGTTAACTTTATACAATGAAATATAATTTTTAGGGAAAAATAAAAATAATTGATGATCAAAGGGATGATCCATTTTTTATTATGTAGGTAGAGATAACGCAATGGATCATCCCTTTGACTATCAATTATTATTATGTTTGACTTAATATTAGATTGCATTGTATAAAGTAAACATTAGAAAAACAAATTAATTTATTTTTTAAAATATTTTAGTTTTATATTGCATGCATTTGATTGGGTGTGGTCTTATTGTGTCATTATTTGGTTTTGTTAATGCATTGTACCATCAAATTAATATATGCCATGGGTTTCACTGTTACTTTCGTCCTCCCATTTACTCCTTTGTATTAAATTATAACAATGACCTTAGTTCTAGCTTATGATATTGATGGTGGTATGCTCGCACCTCATGATGGTCATGTGATTCCACCACGTGGTCCCTAACAAGTTTTTACACCTCACCTCAATCACATGGGCCTAGAGTTTAAACGGTTGAGGTCACACGAGGAAATCCAACAACATAAAGGAGTTGGGGTAGCATACCATTAGGGTAGAATACCATGACCAGATGTCTTTTCTCAATTTTTACTTTAGCCACAAGTTCTCTACTAGAGACTGAGGAGAGCCTACCTCTCTATCCTGGCTCCTCTAGCTTGATTTTCTAAAGCTTTCATATCATTATCCTTATAGGTTTCCTAATTCATAAAGAATAATTTAGATGTTATCTAGAACAAATTAATTGGTGAGCAATGAACTTACTGGGTTTTCTTTCTGTTTTTTCTCCTCTTGCTTCCAGAGCTTTTATTATGGCACTGACAAATTTTCTTTTTAGGTACGTAGGTCCTCACACAATTTCCTATGGAGGTTTCAAACCAAGTATTGCTCACCCTCTATTTCCTTCATTCTAGTAACCAAACAATGCATTACTCCCTGATACTACAATATTTTAAACTTCTCCTTACTCTCTTAATATTAGCTAATCTCTATGTGTAGAAATTCCTTGTATATTCAAATTACTAATTGTAATTTACTAAAAAATAAACTTTAATCTACTCTACTCATTAATGGAAACAATTAAACGATAGTGAAATCGTGAAGCATACAAGAGAAAGAATTCAAACAACACATTACACAATGATCTCCCAGGGAAAGCCACAACTAAAAAACCTTGCTATCTATATATTTCTTTAGTCAGAAAATATGAGAAGATGAGCAACCTCTGCACTCTCTCTATCTGTCTCACTACTTCCTAGACAAGCCTAGGACAATAGTTAACAAAATTTTGGCTTGCCCAAGTCCCTATTTCCTTGCTGTATTTCCTTTGGAATTAGCCTCCTGTTAATTAGGGAAATTTCTCAATATGAATTGTGCAATCCTCATAGGTCTTCCTCTAACTTCATGCCCCACCAATACAATTCATATGATTACACAACTGATAGTACAGTGTCCCTGAACTTCAATCTCAACTGAGTAACTCTCAGATTTGACATGCATGAGTTATTTATGAGTGAATCATCATTTAACTGGTTGAACACATGAAGCAACACCCCACTATATGACCTCCTACCAATTCCTCTGTCAATTGGAACTAGTTTAGCTGACTTTAACTTAGTTAAATTTAATTAATTAATTATAACTCAAAATAAACTCAAATAGGGATCCTATAATGTAGGAGATACTCAACATGACTCTATCTAAACCTTCAACTCAAATTAACTAAACCAACTATGTCAATTTTGACTTAGTTAAATCGTACAAGTTGTCTTGTGATGTGGAATTACAAGTTTATTCCTAATTTAATTCAAGGACAAAATTAAATTAGGATTTTCTCATTGCATTTTCAACACTCTGGAAGTGGATGTACTAACATCATTCATACTATTAAGTATTCATTTTCTTGTAGCATATTTTCCTGTTCTTGAAGATTATCTATGCATTGGATACATGTCTGACCATTGTTTGGTGAATGCAACAAATCTCAGGAAGTATCCCTATCATTAAGTTATACATCCAATTTACATGAGTCTACACACTAAAAACTTCCTAAATAGCCACGTGAATGACCAATGATAAGTCTCTTACAAGTATGTTGGAGAGAATCTAGAATCTATGCCTTTGTGGAGAGTTATTTTCACTTAGTATATTTTGTTCAATTTTGAAGTGAATGATAGGGTAATTACAAGTTATTTAAAGCGGTGAACTTCCCTTTAATTTTTAAGGGTTCCCTCTAATGCTAGTCCTGATTTTGTTTTTTTATAGAGGTGAAATTCCATTGTAATCCTTTTTGCATGTGAAATTGTCATTCATGTAAGTTAATGTTATTCATAAGTTGAGTTTCCTTCTTATTCTTCTAGGTTATCCCTTACCTGGGTTTGGTTATTTTTATTTAGTAGTTTTAGCTCGTAGTCATTTTATTTTACAGAAAAATAACCTCCTTGTCATGCTTAGTCTTATTAACCTCTCATATATGGCCACCTATTAAATTGATTAGTACTATGTTCCATATCTCTCTGTTATGAAATTGTATACCACCAAATCCTATAGAAAGTTCAGGAAATCATATTTTACCTACAAATTTCTCTAATATTTTACCTAGGATTTGAAGTCCAACACAAAATTAGTTATAGTTCTTTACAAAATAAATATCTATGTTTATTTTTTTTTCACTATAAAATATTTTATTTTTATTTGTATAATAAACCTTTAATCCATAGTCCATCTTTCATTTAGAAATTTTGTAGGAGAGTTTCATCCATATTGTCTTTTTTCTTCAAAATTTATTTGGATTTTGAATTTAAAGTTTAAACATTTGTATTTGATAGCTCAAGACTCCTCGAGAAGAGAGTGATTCGAGCGATTCTAAAATCAAGGAATTCCACATTGATTCCTTGAGTAAATATAGTGATAATGGTAAAGTGTTTGGATCTTTAATCAACATGAGTGATAGATTAGAAGGTTGACTCTGAAGATTTAGGGTTTGATCAAGAAAACATCTATCAATTCCTCCATAGGGATATGCTTGGCTATCTTTCTTTTGAGTGCTTTGAACAAGCATCACCTTATGGAGTGTCACTAGTCCTTGCTTCTTGGTTTAAATATAGCTAAATTAATGTAAAAAACAATAAAGACAAAATATTTCATCAATAGTTTATATTAATTTAACAGAAAGTTTTGATGGTACAATGCATTATTACCATTGAATTAATATAAATTATTGATGAAATATTTATGGTTTTATTGTTTTCTAATTTAATTTAGCTATATTTAAACTAAGTAAGAAGGATTGGTGGCACTTTATTATAACGCGATGCCCGTTCAAAGTGCTCAAAAGAAAGATAGCCAAGGCTATCTCTATGGCTGAAATGAAAATAGTTTTCTTGATCAAGCCCTGAATATTTAGAGACGACGTCCTTAACTTTTGATCTAACACTCATTTTGATTAAAGATACAAACATTTTATCATTATCACTAAAGTCACTCTAGGAATCAATGTTGGATTCCTTGATTTTAGAACCGCTTGAATCATTCTCTTCTTAAGGATTCCCAAGGCATAAAATACAAATATTTAAAATTTAAATTCAAAATCTAAATAAATTTTAAATAAGAAAATCAATGTGGATCAAAATTTCTTGCAAAATTTCTCAATGAAAGATGAATTATTAACTAAAAGTTTTATTATGGAGATAACAAAACAAAACAAATTTAATAGTGAAAACAAAATATCAACACATACATTTATTTTGCAAAGAAACATAACATATTTTGCTTTGGACTTCGAATCCTAGGTAAAATGTTAGTGAAATTTGTAGGGAAATATGATTACCTGAACTTTCTATAGGATTTGGTGGTATACAGTTGAAGAGGAGAGAGATATGGAACATAGTATTACACAATTTAATAGGTTACCATATATGATAGGTTAATAAGCTTAAGCCTATCAAGGAGGTTAATGTTTGGTAAAACAAAATTAACAAGAGTTAAAACTACTAAATACAAATAGAAAGATACAAATAAGGGAAAACCTAGAAGAATAAAAAGGAACCATGACTTATGAAGAATAATAACTTACATGAATGATAATTTCACATGAAAAAAACTTTACGAAGGAATTTCCCACTTGTAGCAAAAAAAATCAAGACGAGGGTTAGAGAGAACCCTTAAACAATGAAAGGTAGTTCATTGCTTTAATTCACCCGCAATTACCCTATCAATCACTAGAAATTGAAAGAAGTAGAATAAGTGAAAAGAACTCTCAAAAAAGGAATAGATTCTCCCTAATGTACCTATACCGAGACTCATCTTTGGTCGTTTGCATGGTCATTCATGCAGTTTTCAGTTTGTAGACTCATGGAAAAATGGGCGTAGAACTTAATTGCAGGGATACTTCCTCAGAGCCGCCACATTAAGTAAACCATGGTCATATAGAGGAACATATCCAGTGCAATGATAATTGTAAAGAATAGGAAAGTATTCTACAAAGCAATGAATACTTATCAATATAAAGATTGGGCTCTACATTATAGCTGTTTGCATTATGACTCAGATTTGTCACAGGTGTTGTCCTTGATGGCAATTCACTCAGATGACAGATCATAGTTCAGCAGGTTAACAACTCAGAGTTACAGATCATACTTCACAAAATGAGGAAAGTGAAGTATACGTAGGTTCACCTTGACAAAGTAGCGTATAGATGTGGATTAATAGACCAAAAGGTGCATATAACGTACACACGCAATTTCACAGAAGGAAAGGTGCGTACATGTTGGAAATCTAAGCTTTGGTCTGTGGTATTTGGTCCATGGCATTTTGATCCATCGTATTGGTCCAAAGTATCTGGTCTGAAGTATTGATCCCAGGTATTTGGTCCAAGGTATTGGTCCTAAGTGGTTTTGGACCATGGTATTGAGAAAGGCCTAACATTATATAAGGAGAAGAACATCATTAGGCTAGGGTACTCAAGTATTGAATATATGATGATGAGCAAGATCTAGTGTACATGTTATTGGGTATGGTGCATAGTTGGATCTGAACCAAGGATTAACCTTAGCGCTTGATGAAGGATAAGATCTAATGATGGGTCAAGACCTTAAGGCTTAAAGTGAAGTATCTTTATGTGGTTTGATCATTTATCTGAATAACTGGCGCATGTTGTAGTATGTAAATATGGTGATCTAGGTATACCTAAAGTCTGTAATTGTTGCAATGTTTAAATCATCATTTACAGATTTGTACACAGGTTCACTTTAGAAAAGACACGTATACACTCTGGTTCTACATATCAAAATAGCGTATACATCTTAAGTTTGATTTTCATATTTGTAGGTGGGTTCGTCTTCAGAAAGGAGCGTATGCATACAAGTTCGACACAGGGAAGTAGTGTATACCTTGTAAAATATGTTTTAGCTACTTCTGTTTGATGTTGCAATGTTCTAGGCTCTGGCTTGGGTTCTGGCTACCGTATTCTAGTGACAACATTTTGAAAGATCAGATTGAAGGGTTGTCAAAGTGGTTGATTGGTTCAGCTGTAAAAAGGGGATTGGTTGATGTAGATATATTTGATGATTGAATGATGTTAGTGATGGATCCAGTCTAAAAATTTATGTAACATAGTCCCCGGAAGAAAAGAGAAGGTTGTAGCCTTCTATAGGCCGGCACCTATGTACTAGTAAACATATCAGCTAGTACAAGAGCTAGGGGGTTGTAGCTCCCTTCTAGGAGAAGCTGGAGAATGAGAGAAGGTTGTAGCCTTTTGCAGGTAGAAGCTTGCATATTGGTATAAGTTTGCACCAGTACAAAAATTGTAAAAAAGAAGTTTCTTATTATTAAAAAGAAGATAGAGACAATTGCAGCAGGTGGTTTTCACCCACATTGGGTTTCCACCTTATATCTTGTGTTCATGTGTGTGATTTTCTGTTCTATTTTACTGCACTTGGTTACTGTTTATATGGTTATGATGCATTGATTAAAGATCAACATATGATGAATTAACTGAATCTTAAGTTTGCAGTATATATGCTAGTTGCCTTAACCACAGTTGCGTATACACGTAAGTTCCATTAACTAAAGTAGCATATATAAATTTGATTATGGAAATGAAAAATTATTGACTTGCTAATACTGATTCACCCGCCCTCTTAGTATTATTTCCAACAATTGGAATCAGAGCAGGTCCTTCAGAAGAAGCTTGATTGCTTGAAGGAAGATCCATCATCATGAGTAATCAAGAAAGAGAGGGATCCATCAGACCTCCAATCTTTGATGGAAGAAACTTCGTCTATTGGAAGGTAAGAACCACAACCTATCTTCAATCTCTTGGAATAGATGTCTGGGAAATTGTGGAAGGAGGATATACATTTCCATCAACAATTCCTACAGATGCGGCATGTAAAATGCAATATGAAACCAATGCCAAGGCTATCAATACATTATTGGGAAGTCTATCACAATTAGAATTTGTCAAAGTTATACAACTCAAATCTGCCAAAGAAATATGGGACAAAATCGTTCTAAGCTATGAAGGAGACACTTACGTAAAACGTACAAAATTGCAAACTCTTAGAATTCAATGTGAAACTCTCAAAATGCACAATGATGAAAGTATAGCTAGTTACTTCTTACGTATGGATGAGATTGCTAATTGCATGAAGAATTTGGGTGAAGAGATACAAGAAGTTACTTCAGTTGAAAAGTTTTTAAGATCCTTGTCTGCTAAGTTTGAATCAAAAGTATCTGCCATAGAAGAAAAGTAGTATCTTCAGACTATTACTATGACACAGCTACACGGGATCTTAACTGCTTTCAAGATGAGAAAAGGAGGTCCATCAGATATGAGAGAAGCCACATTTAAAGCTTTAGGGAAAGAAGAACTTAATCAATCAAGACACATTTTAGAAGGAGAATAAGAATCAAACTTTGTTAAGAACCTTCAACAGGGTTCCAGAAGATTCAAAGGTAAACTACCTTTCAAATGTTTTTCTTGTGGAAGAGTCGGTCATTATGCTGCCAAATGTCCTCATAAAGATAAGGTTGATAAAGGTAAGGAATCTGCAAAATGGAACAGAAAATAAAATGTAATTAAAAATAGCTACTATACTCATGAAGATAGCGATGGTTTATCAAATAGTAATGAAGGTGAAATTAGTAATGACTATAGACTTTGGATGGCTTCTGAAGATGATGATTTTTTAGATGTTTTAGATGAAGATGGCCTTTATGAAGAAATATCTAAACTCAAAATCTATTTAGAAGAAAAGAATATGATTATAGATACCTTGACATTCCAACTTGCTGAAAGAGAAAAACATAATGAAAAGCTAGAATGTGAAAGTGTGGGTGTAAGAAAGGATCTTGAGAAAACAAAAGCTCTCAATCTTAGATTTGCTAAAGGATCAGATACCTTAAATGAAATTATCAAAGTGCTGCACTCTCCTCTGATAAAGACAGGTCTTGGATACTCTGAAGAAACATCTCAATCACAGAAGCCATCAACCTCCACTAAAAGCTATCGTGATGCAACAAAGAGCAATGAACAGTTAGACAATCATGAGCAAAGGCATAAAGCAGATCACTAGGTGAATCAGGCTCAATTTACTTCAAGAATGAATAGAGGCCACAATCAACCTCAGGTAAACTAGACTCAATTTTCTTCAAAGAATATCAATCAACAGGTCAGTAGAAGGAACTTCAACTACAACCATCAGGTCAGTAGATTCAATAATAGCAAGAACTTCTTTAATGGTCAATGTTTCTCATGTTGTAATTTTGGACACAAAGCTACTCAATTTGTTGCTTACAAAACTATCATGACTAGAGAAGAACGAAATCAAAGAAATATGACCAGGATCAAGAAAAGTTCCTATAATAACTTTTCACTTCTTGAAAATGAAATAGCATGCTCAATCTATAACAACTCTCGCCATGAAGAATCTAAATGCAGGAGTAAATTTCAGAAAATAGCTCAAAAGGAGAAAACTCCATTAAATCCCAAAATATGAAGAAAGAAAGAATCGCAAATAGAAAGATGTGGTATAGCCTTGTATGCAGAAGGACAAGAAAACTAGCGGTACATCGATAGTGGATGCTCAAAACACATAACAGGTGATAGAGAAAAACTAAACTCATATAATTCCTTAGAAAAGGAAAAGAGTGTCTCATTTGGAAATGACACTCCCACTGTCAGAAAAGGTAAAGACTCTATTTTCTTAAAAGAAAAATTTTAAGCTAGGAATGTTATATATGTTGATGGCTTAAAGAACAATCTGTTGAGTGTGAGTCAAATGTGTGGTCAAGGAAATGAAGTAGTGTTTCGATCAAATGGATGTTTTTTTCGTGAGCTTGATACATGAGAAACCATGATTAAAGGGACAAGAACTCCAAACAACCTATACATACTCAAGGGAGGACAAAAACAATGCTATCTAAGAAAAAATGAACACTAGCTATGGCACAGAAGATTGGGGCATCTAAGTATTTCTCAAATAAGAAAAGCATGTAGATTCCAGGCAGTTCGTGATCTTCCTTATATCAGCATTCCAAAAAATACAATATGCAAATCATGTCAATTTGGTAAGAAAACCATATCACACTTCCCTGAAAAGGAAGGATCAGCTAGTAAGCTTCTTGAACTTGTTCATACTGATTTATGTGGACTATCAAGGAAAAAGTCACCTCATGGAGAAGAATACTTTATATTGTTTATTGATGACCTTTCCAGAATGTGTTGAATAGGACTTCTAAAGCATAAAGATGAAGCATTTGAAAAGTTCAAAGCCTTTAAAGCTTTGGCTGAAAATGAATCAAATCATAAAATCAAATGCCTCAGATGTGATCGAGGAGGGGAATTTACTTCGGATGAATTCTTTGAGTTTTGTGAAGAACATGGAATAAAAAGGCAATTCTCCACTGCAAGGACTCCTGAGCAAAATGGAGTGGTAGCGAAGATGAACAGAACTAATCAACAAATGGCTCGTGCTATGCTAGATAAATCTGGAACTCTTGCAATCTTCTGGGGTGAAGCTGAATTCACTGCCATCACCATTCTCAACCAAGCAAATGTTTGGGTAAACAATACTCAAATTCCACATGAAATTTTGTATGGTAAGACTCCTACTATAAAATACTTCAAAGTTTTTGGAAGCGAATGTTATATCAAAAGGACTGATGAAATACTTGCTAAGTTTGAACCTAGAGCAGATGAAGGCATTCTCCTTGGTTATTCTTCTCGAAGTAAAGGATATAAATGTTATAATAAAAGACTTGGGAAAATAATTTAAAGTATTGATGTTCTGGTTGATGAAGCATGCAAAAATCTAAAACAAATAAAAACAGGGGATTATGAAGAAGATGAGGATTATCCTTCCACATCAAATCCCACTAATTCTGAAGAAGAAACAAATGAAGCACCAGAAGAATGTTAGGACCCCATATTGTCTCTCTTTGACCTTATATTTTGTCATAATATTACCCTTTTCAACCCATATTTGAAAGCCCTTGCTATTATTTTGACTCAATCATTCTAAAGGTATATAGTCACTCTTCTCATTGCTATATGTTTAATTATTTAACACATAATCATGCTATCTTTATAATTGATCTTTGAAGTTGACTGAGTTGCTGAACAATTAAAGAATGATGTGCAGACCGCATTGTTGAAACTGCCTAAAGCTGGCAGGACTATCTTTTGCAGTTGCTGAAACAGTAGGAACAACACGCGAATCTCGAAGCTGAAACAGCAAGAACAGCATGCAAATCTCAAGGAGACAATTGAGATTTGCGTACTAGATTTGACAACAACAAAGAAAATTGATCGATCACTGAGGAAGCTGTTACATTGGTTGTAACGTTCATAATCTAAATTACTGTAACAACATTCTGTTGACGGGAAACTGATTTCCCTATTTTTGTATAAAGGGTTGAACTAGAATCTATAATGTAAATCTTTTTTAATAAATGTCTCCTCTATAAAGAGGAGACATCTACATTAGAAGGAAGGGAACAAGCTGTAACACAAGGTTGTAGTTGAAGGAACAAGACTGAATCTTTTCTGTAATATGGTATATTGATGAATGAATAGAGTTTTGTTCTGAGTATCTCATCTTAGTTTTTGTGTCTTGGGGAATCTTGTGAGAAGGACAGGGCCCACCTTCATCACAAGATTCACCCATTATCTTTCTATTGTGTGTTAAGTGTGGTTTCTGTTCATACCTTGTTAACAAGTACTGTTTCTGGATGTTATTTTACTTTTGCTGAAACTATGTTTCTCTCTTAATCGATTGATGCTATTTCATGAGTGTCTCATCGATGATTAGGTTTATAGAGTGAATTGGTGAACTGGATAATAGAGGCAGGTGCTGAAGGTTCCTACTCTGGGGATAGGGTCCTGATCCTTTGTTATCGAATAGCCATTGTTTTCTTTTGCAAATTTATTCTTTCTGATTAAATATCCATCTCTTATTAGATATCTGCAATAGAGTATAGTTGTTGTAAAACAGAGTGAAGATTTAACAGGGTGTGATTTATTTATACTATAGCTTTTAGTGCTATTAAAATTGAGTGCATATAGTACGTAGTTGCCTTTGAAATAATCAGACTTTCTTGGGTTGACAATTTATGTGGCACTCGACTATTTAACTAGTAAGCAATTAAAGTGACCAACAAAGAAGAGATAATGGTAGAAGAAAAGACTCCGTCCAGGTATGTTTAGAAAAATCATCTAGAGACTCAAATTTTGGGTTAGAAAGAGGTAGGTGTGCAAACACGAAAAACTATTACAGAAGCTTGAAGGTATCTAGCATTGCTATCCTCCACCAAACCTCAAAATGTAAATGAAGCATGCAAAGATGAATGTTGGGTCAAGGCCATGAATGAAGAACTTGAGCAAATTGAAAAGAATAATACTTGGGAATTAGTTCCTAGACCTCATGATAAAAATATCATAGGAATTAAATGGATATTCAAAAACAAG